>APFE030708070.1:0-19515 GCA_000404065.3 Pinus taeda
TGGATGATATGGAAATATGTACGGACCTCTTTGGAACTCGCACTGCCTACAGAAATTCGTTCTGGTAATGATTTATGCCTCTTGCAACTCAATTGAGCAACTCAAACCTCCTCCAATACATATCTCCGAGAATTGGAAATTGAACTACTTCCTAGCTATGCACATTGGCTAGTATGGCCTCACTACAGAATAATTCGACCTTCCTTCCTCTATTTGGAAAATGGAAATTACTAAGAAAAATTCCTCCGAAAGTCTTCTCTGCTAAAACCCCTTTGTCATTGTCTCCCTCGCTCACACGACACCCTTACTTATCTCTACAATTGGGTGATTCGAACTCCTTTATATGTCTCCAATTGACCCATCAATTTGCTCTTATAATCTCTAGTTAACGAATCAACAACCATGATCTATTCACAATGATGGCTAAGATCATATTGACCCCATCAAGTGACTTTGTTGGAAGTCTCTAGAGAAAAATTGATTTACATTAAGTAGTCTGATTTGATTAACTAGTTTTCTTAAGTTAGACTTGGGAAAATATTTAATAATTGGCTAATTAATCTAATTAAGATATTTTCCTTGGAACATTTTTTGGGTCTTGGAGATAATTATCCTCCTGTGTTCCTTAGCTTCTTAGACACCAATAGAGACTAGAACACTTGTCTGAGCTACTC
This sequence comes from Pinus taeda, assembly GCA_000404065.3. Lineage (NCBI taxonomy): Eukaryota > Viridiplantae > Streptophyta > Pinopsida > Pinales > Pinaceae > Pinus > Pinus taeda. The sequence continues at coordinate 675 of APFE030708070.1, forward strand.
GAAAACTAACACTCCCTCTTAGCGAGGAAGGTGCTCTCCACTACTTCCAACTTAACCCTGAAGAAGACAAACTTTGCCTTACCCAAGGCCTTCGTGAGAATATCTGCAAATTGTTGATTTGTGGGAACATATTGTAGCTGAACTGATCCACGTTGTACACAATCTCTGATGAAGTGGTATCTCATGTTTATATGCTTCAACTTATCATGAAACACTGGATTCTCAGAGAGCTTGATGCAACTTTGATTATCACAGTAGGTACTAATCAAATCCAATTGTTGACCCAACAGTGCCACTAGCAGCTTCCGAAGCCAAATAGCTTTGCACGTGGCCATGATTGTTGCCATGTAGTTTGCCTTTGCAGAACTTAGTGCCACGGACTTTTGCTTCATGCTGCACCAAGAGACAACCCTTGATCAAATACTGAAGCAACACCCTGAGGTGCTTTTCTGATCCACTGAACTGCCTGCCTAGTCTATATTTATATATTCCATGAAACTAACACCATCACCTCGAGCATATCTCAGACCATACTCAACTATACCACGTAGATAATTGGTTATGAATGTGTACGGCCCCAAAAGGATGGAGGGTAAACTCTTGTTTCTTGATTCACTGTAGAAGCGCAGGGAACGTCATGCAAAAATCCCCTGGATCCTGGCGGTGATTTCAATATGATAAAAAACGTTGTTGGAAAAAAAAGGAGGAACTAGAATTCTAACCAAAGATTCTTGTGCTTTCCAAACCTTCATAGATAGTATGAAGTTCGTGGATATTGCTATGAATATGGTACCTTTACTTGGAACAATAAAAGAGGAGGAGAGTCTCAAGTGGCCTCCAAACTAGACAGATTTATAATTTCAGAAGATCTTATGATCAAGGACAAGGACATAGTTGTGAGTGTTCTTCCCTTTGGAGGCTCGAATCACTGGCCGGTTCAACTGGACATTCAAGGTATTGGAAAACCTAACAATAGACCTTTCAGATTTGAGAATATCTGGCTCTCCCACCCAGACTTCTATAACAAAATTGCTATCTGGTGGATAGAAGATTTGGATATTCAAGGCACAAGAATGTTCCTTCTTCAAAAAAGACACAAACACATTAAACTCCGTCTTAAGGAGTGGAATAAGAAGGAATATGGCAACATTTTTGAAGAAAAAAAATTGTGGAAGGAAAAATGCAGAAACTCAACCAAACCGTGATTACAAAGGGTTTTGATAAGGAGCAGAATGAACTGGAAACTAAATATCATCAAGACTAGGAGAACTTATGTAAGTAAGAGGGAATTTTTTGGCGGCAGAAATACAGAGTGCAATGGCTAAAAGAAGGATATCGCAACACCAGATTCTTCCACAAATCCACTATGGAAAACAAAGCTCACAACAGGATTTCTAATATTAAGGACAAGAAAGGTAACATGCTCAGCACGCATGAAGAAATCGAAGTTGAGCTAGTTCAACACTTTCAGGGCATTGCTCAGGAAACCTGCACTAACAGAGATCAATCTATCAGGGATATTTCTAGGCATATACCTAAGCTAGTCTCCAAAGAAGACAATTTCAAGCTCAATAGAACAGTGTCAGAAGAGGAGGTCAGGGAGGTCCTTAAAGAGATGCAAAATGGCAAGGCACCAGGTCCGGATGGGTTCAATGTAGACTTCTTCAAAGCCTGCTGGAATATAGTAAAACAGGACATTCTGAACGTGGTGGAAGACTCAAGGAGGGATAAAACTATCTTGAAGGCACTTAACTATCACCCTGATCCCTAAACAGTATGTGGCCCTAACTCCTGAAAGGTTCAGACCCAATGCCTTGTGCAATGTTGTCTACAAAATTATCTCCAAAGTGGTTGCCAATAGACTCAAACCCCTTCCTCCTACCCTGGTGGAATCAGAACAGTCAGGATATGTGGAAGGCAGACAAATCCTCGACAACATCGTTCAAGCTCATGAGGTGGTTCACTCGTTGACAAACAATAAGAAAGCTGGTATGATCATGCAACTAGACATAGCCAAAGCCTATGATAAGCTAAACTGGACATACATCAGAAAAGTTCTTGCTTCTTTCGGGTTTGATCATAACTGGATCAGATGGGTTATGGCCCTAGTCACTTCACCCAGCTTTTCAATCTTGGTTAATGGTTCACCCTCGGAGACTTTCATTCCTTCAAGAGGCTTAAGGCAGGGAGATCCACTCTCTCCCTTTCTTTTTATACTCATGATGGAAGGGCTGGGATGAAAAATCAGACATGCCAAGGTAGTGGGTTTGGTCAAAGGTCTCCAACTTTCTGAAGAGGGTCGTTCTTTAACACATCAACAATTTGTGGATGATACCATGCTATAAGGGATCCCCACGGTCAAGGAAGCTCTTGCGTATAAGCAAATCCTGAAAGAATTTGCCATGGCTTCAGGTTTGGAGGTAAATCTCTCTAAAGCTAAATTTTTTTTCTTTAATACTCACATTGCTATTCAAAGAAATATAGCCAGAATTTTGGGCTTCCAAAGGGAGCTCCTCCCGTCGAAATATTTGGGAGTTCCTTTCACTACCAAACCCTTACACAAGAGCATATGGGAACTTGTTATTAACAAATTGCAAGACAAGGTTAGGAAATGGACCTATAGATCTCTAAATTTGGCTGGTAGGTTAGTGCTAACCAAAGTTGTCCTTCAATCCATCCCTATCTTTATGCTATCTGTTCTCCCAGCTCCTCAAAGTGTCCTACATCAGCTCAAATCCATTCATAGAGACTTCCTTTGGGTTAAGGGGGAGGATCGTAGGAAATGGGCCTTGGTAGCTTGGGATAAGATCTCCAAACCTAAGAGCTTTGGTGGTCTAGGTTTGGATGACCCTGACTTACTCAGCAAGGTTTTAGGTGCCAAATTATGGTGGAGATGGGTTAAAGAGCCAAAGGCGCAGTGGGAAACCATTTGGAAAGAAAAATATGCCAACACCTGGCATAACCATGATCTAATAAGAATGTTAGGTCACAGAAAGGGCTCGCACATTTGGAACAAAGCCTAGGATAACCGGAGTTTGGTCCAAGGAAACAGCTTCTGGGAAATTAGAGAAGGAAATCTCAGCCTGTTCTGGGAGGAAAAATGGCAACAAGAACCTATTTTATTAAACAAAGACCTAAGGAATCTCAAGGAAAACACTGATAGCAATAGACTTTCTAAGGTGAAAGAATTTTGGGAGCACACCAATAACAATGATAAATGGAGAATCTGGAGGAATTTTGATTTTAGGGATAACAACACCCTGAAGGCTAAAGCAAAAACTCTTAAGGAAATGTTAGATCAGAGGAAGATTATGAAATCTGAGGGCCACGATCAGCTGTGATGGCGCAACAATAATGAGGGGGTTTTTAACCTCAATGAAGCAAATCTCATTCTCCTTGACCTTAATTCTCAATTTCCAGACAAAACCTGGCTTAACCTTTGGAGACACCAGGGCTAGATTAAAATTAAACTTTTCATGTGGCTCATTCAGCACAGGAAAATTCTGACCTGGGTCAATATTAGGAAGAGGGGCATTTTGGGACCTTCCAGATGCCAGCTTTGTGAAGCTCATGAGGAAACTATGGAGCACATTCTCAACAGTTGTATGTTCTCCTCTAGTCTGTGGGACTCTTTTGCCTTTATTTTCCATCAGACGGATAGAGACAAAAATAACATCTGCAACACCCTGACCAACTGGAGGAGAGATTTTTTAGACAATGAAGTTCTCGCCATTGCTTGGGCCCTCTTTCCGAGCTTCATTGTTTGGAATGTTTGGAAAGAGAGGAACAACCGAATCTTCAAAGATGAAAAGTGAACTTCCCATTGCATTTTTGAGTTGATCTTAAAACAACTCAAGGAAACGGTTAGTACCATAGTGCGAAATCTCACCAAGAACCCTCCTTCGGCTACTGACCTAAGAATTCTCTATGAACTGGGCCTGCAAGGCATCTCTCCTCAGGGTCTGGATAGAAATCTTATCTCCCTGAGAGATGCAAATGATTTCGGGCATCCTCCTCCAAAGGGTTATCTGAAATACAACATAGATGGAGCTTCAAAAGGCACCCCGAGTACAGCTGGTTATGGAGGGGTGCTTAGAGATGAGAATAGTAGTGTCCTCTTCATCTTTCACTGTCATCTGGGACATTCTACTAATAACTTGGTGGAATTGATGGCTATGGAGAAATTTTTGGATTTCCTGAATCAGGAAAACAGGCAAAATATGATATTGGAGGCTGACTCTGAACTTATTATCAATTAGGTCAAGAAAATCAGCTGGTGTACTAAGCCAGAAAAAGTCTCAAAAAATTGGAGACTAATTCAGGGCTTTCAATGGATTCAACACCACCTTCAAAGCCTCCGTACAGTAGGCTTTAAGCATGTCCACAGGTCGGCGAACAAATTGGCAGATTTGCTAGCCAACCAAGGTTTTATCAGCACAGAGAATAGGGTGGCATCAAAATGGCATGAGCTACCTCAGAGCAGGTTAAAGGCAGTTTTACAGGAACAGGCAGAAAATGATAAGTTGGAGTTTAGTGATAGAGCTTTGGACCAAGAACCAAATTGACTCAACCTTTGCATTTAACACCTGCATGTTTCATCAATATCTGATAAACGGTTCTGTGGCGTGGAGAACATCTTGTCTGGTCGCTCATATTCCCAGAGTAAGTCAGAGGAAGATCTCTGTTTATCATGAGGAACGAAACGAGTCCCTCAGGTCTTCGTTCAGTGACAAGCCTCTCATCTTTTCAGGGTTCCAGGTTCAGCCGAGGGGATCCACATGCACAGGAAGAGCCCTGTTTTTTCCGAATGCCAGATTTTTAAGAAATCGGGGTCTCAGCATGGAATACCACCTCCCAAGCGATTTCTGGATGATCACACCGCTTTCAATTGGGAAACGGTTTTGGAGATTTCGCAGCAATGCCATTCAACCTCCAACACATGGCAGGGAGAGGGTTCCGAAAACAACCCTACATCGCACACTAATGTCACACCATCTTGTCCAGTGCGGTATCAATCTCATCCGCTGGATTTAGTTAATGGGGATCAACGGTTGAGTCGGATCTTGCAACTTGGGGGGCAGGACCATTAAAATTTGGTCTTCTTGACTGCGCGATTTCTTTCTCAGCCATCGATCTTAGTGCTTTTTTTTTTGGATGGCTCAGATGGTTCAGGCTTTTCCGACAGCGGTGAAGCGGGAAAGTTCTCGGGCTTTCCGGGAGCCAGGTTACATTTTTGTTTGTTTTCCTTGGGTTCAGGTTTTCTTTGTAAGGCTAAAAGGTTTTGACCTGGGTGTCATGGGCTCCACACTTGTAAAAATTGTACACTATTTTTTTGGTTTAATGAAATAGAAGGATCCACACTTGCTTTAGCAAAAAAAAAAAAAGAATAAAACTTGGAGGTTAGTGGATCCTCCTGCAGGTGTCAAACCCATTAGTTGCAAATGGGTGTATAAAATCAAATACAAAGCATATGGTTCGCTTAATAAATACAAGGCAAGACTTGTAGAAAAAGGCTATGCTCAGAAGGAAGGTGTTGACTACAGAGACATTTGCTCCTACAACAAAATGGGGCACAAAGAGCAAAAGGTATGGAAATTGGTTAAGGTTTTGTATGAACTAGAACAAGCATCTCGTGCATGGTATGAAAAGTTAACTGAACACCTTCTCAAGTTGAATTATAAGATATTTGATTTGGATGATGCAACTCCTTTTGTTAAGAAAATTGGAAAGTCAGATGTATATTTGGTTGTGTATGTAGATGATTTGATGATCACAGGAAACAATGATGACTATATAGCGTCCATTAAAAATTAATTATTGAAAGTTTTTGACATGACAGATTTGGGTTTATTACATTATTATTTAGGGATTGAAGTTGCTTAGAAACCCAAGTTCTTCTGATAGGTCATCTTCCACCATGTTCTTTTCTATGTGGATGTGCCAAAAAAAATCCTCTTGAATTCGTTGTTCAACAATCTTATCCTCCCCATCCAGTGTAAGACCACTGAATTTGACATCAAACAATACTCAGTTTGAAAGTACTGAAGACTTTAAAGTAGATCTCATATTTAGTCAACCACAATAATCACTTTGGAGTCTCCAAAAATATCAATCTTTTCAATAGAATATACCATAAAGCCATTTAACACAGCTTATAACTCCTTAACTTTCAACTATATATACTACTGCTTGCTTTGTTTATTCTCTAACCACCCCAACTTCTCTTCCTGTTCTGACTTTTTTCATTGCTTCAGGAGGTTGGTGAAGCAATTGTGTGCCCCCAGGGGGTTAGTCTCCATTCCATCTAGATAAACCCTTTTCATTTCTAAACTTACCCACGAGAACCAATTTTGATCGAAATCAAGAGCCAAGCTTTTGTTAAAATGAATATGCAGGCAACAGAGCTTACTCAGGGTATGCAGTGTAACAATGCCTAGACGTAGGTCTATGATATAGGGAAAGCTAGCACCCAAATATGCTTCAGTAACTTTGAAGGGCTTTACCCAAACCTGCTTCAATAATCTTCAAAGGGGCTAGTTGGCATCTTGATCCCGATAATGGTAACACTAGAATGGTTACTGAACTCACAACTTGCTAAGCCATGACTGTTGCATTTTCCATGTCTATGCATATATGGAAAATGTGGGAGTCATAGCATTAACAATATTTTAGATATCGTGTCAGTGCCATCACTTTTCGAGTTTCATAACTTTATTTTCCTTTAGATATTACAAAGAGGGTTGGAATTTGACAGGCAAAATGCCCATCAAAGGGTCTTTTACCCGTTTTTGGCTTTTAAAATTTTTTGAAAACCATTTCTTGTGATGCGTTATAAACTTTATAAAACACATTTATTTATTATTAATACTCTATCCCGATGATTTCTCGGGAAAAGATACTTTGTTAGGATATCACTTGTGGAAATTATTCTGCATAGCCCTAACTTAATTGGTTGACCTCTTGGTGCTAAAGTAGTGACCCAATTGATCCTTAAATGTTTGCAAGCATCTCAAGTATAGTGACTCACATCCTTCCAGGAGCATAATATAATTATGTATTTTATGTTATTTAAACTCATCGGCTTCTGTCTCATTCATCTCCAATTTACCCTTAGACTCGCTCTTTTCATTTGTGATTTGAGTTTGAATTTCCATTCTCCCTTGTCGTCCCGAAATTTAAACCTCACAAATGTCTCCCTCCATGACTTCCAAATCTTGAGTTCTGAAATCCCCCCACCATTCAATCAAATCATTTGAAATCAGAGTCTTAGAAATACATCTCACACTTGTCTCCTCTTCATTCCTCCACACTCTCCTCGTTGCCTGCCTCGCTTCTTCACATACACTGTATTACCATAAGGGGAGGCAAATATTATTATTATTTGGAACCATTATCTCAAATGGAAATACAAATGGACTTCCAACAACAATTTATTCAACCTAATCTTGCAGGCACTAATTCTTCTCTGAGAGAGGAAGAAGAATATATAAGGAATAAGGAAAACATTCCTTCATTATCCTCTTATTCTTCTAGAATAAGGAGAAGCTTCAAATAAACAATCCATTAGCGTTTGCAACTTGAATTAAAATTCTGTTATGACTTCCATTGAAGCCCAGAATTGACTATTAGTGAGGATAGCACGGGCTAATTTACCCACCAAGAGAATTCACATGATATCTTGATGTGGAAAACATTATTTACTCGAGGTACAATGAAACGATCTCCCCTCCATCAATTTTTTCTCAATAAAGATTTCTTTTGAACCATCATATTCATTGTAACACTAAATCTTATGATATATGTGCTTTGTCTTTATATATATGTTTTTACATATCACGGGTCACAATATGTCCTTTGGTTTTCGAGTTGTTTTTTTTTTTCGAACTTGGGAGGTGGTAATCGCATGTTTCTTAAAATGGGATAGAGATTATTTTTTTATTACAGGCTTATCAATATGCTTCAAAGCTCTCGGAGTTAGTTATAAATTATTATTTTTTATGTGCTTAAAATTAAAATGTATCTAAATTACATAAACTTACACCGAATTGTAAAATACACCTTATAAATTCTTAAAAGAAGAATCAATCATTATTTTATGATAATTATTTTATTTATGCTTATGGTAAAATAAATATTAAGATATTTTAATAATTTTTTTGAAATTTTTTAATTTTATAAAATGAGAAAAATTATTTTATTTATTATATATTCATTAATATCTAAATTTATTTTTTTTATGAAAATAAATTAATAGTGTGAAAAGTTGTGCACATGAGAATTAGGGGCGGCTCAACTCGTAATTAATTGTATTTTTACTTTTTTATATTTTTCGAGGCAAGATATCAAAACTTTTTTTTGGTTATGTTAATAAGCAGTCTCTAAAGGTTAACATTTTTTATTTGTGATATTTACAACAATCCATTAGCAACTAATGTTATGCACTTATTGTTGTGGTAGGTTTGTTGTTTAAATGACATTCGATGGCTAGGAGGTGCTCACTTTGTTCCCTTGACAGGTTCTAGATGGCCATTTCATATCGGGTGATATTGGGTGATTAGCCCATGTGATGTAGACGAATTGGTTTGCAAGGGTTTTAATCCTTTTAGATGGCCAATTCATATTGGGTGATTAATGTAGACGAATTGGTTTGCAAGGATTTTAGTCCTTACCATGTCACAAGTTCAAACCTTATGGAGAGAGGTTGAGGATGGAAACCACCTTCTGAGAATTAAACTTCCCAAAGGTTGATAAGAATCCCATTCTGGGTGGATAGGTAAAAAGAACAAGAATTACAATCAGATCACAAGCCAATTTATTTATGTTTCTCTTGGATTGGAAAGAAACAATTAGAGTCAAAAATTCAGCATGTCCAACAAAATCTCCCACAGGGGAGAATTCTTTTAACCCCAGAAAATTGTAACACCTTCAAAATGACGCTAGAGAGGCTCTTTGAGAAGGAGAGAATTAAAATTCACAGCCTTCATAGTCTTGAATTAACACTTTTAATTCAATGCGCACTTGCAAAGTGCAAAAGAACAAAAATTACGAAGTCTTAAACAAATTTCTTTTTGGTTAATGCTTGGTTTGACGAGGAATGCAAAAAGGAAAGGAGAAGGTGGAAAGCGTCAAACAAGGATGACATAAAGCTCAAATCTTACAAGCAGTTATTAAGCAAGAAAAAGGTTGAGCCTCCCCCCTTGGTCAACACTGATACTGAACTCTTCATGGTACAAGAGGTAGAGATGGGTATCAAGAAGTTGGATGTTGGAAAATCAAAAGACTTAGCTGAACTCCAAGCAAAATATCTAAAGTGGGGCTCAAAGATTCTTGCACCTCACATTACAAAAATCTTCAACAGCATCATACAACAAGGGCTCCCCACAGATTGGACAACTAGTCTGGCAATACCTCTTTTCAAGAGCGGTGACGTCAATAATCCCTCCAATTATAGGAACATCATGATAAACCCTTTGTTTACAAAGCTATTTGGAAGCATGCTAGAGAACAAAATTAGCAAGTGGGCAGAAGAAAGAAATAAGCATGCTAAAGGGTAAGCATGTTTTAGACCTAAACATTCCACAGTTGATCATTGCATAACTTTAAGGCACATCACTGAAAAGGTTTGGGAGAAAAAGGAAGAAGTCTTTTGTTGTTTTTTTTATTTCAAAAAAGCGTTTGACTCGGTTCCTAGGGATAAAATTTGGTAGAGAATGGAGGAACTTGGGGTTCCTAAAAATTTGAGAGCAGCTGTGCATAGGCTGTATGAAGAGGTGAAAGTTAAAATTAGAACTTCAGTAGGCATTTCTGAAAGTTTTAGAAGTGATATCGGGGTCAAGCAAGGTTGCCCACTATCTCCCACCCTTTTTGGTTTATATATCAACAAGCTTGAGGAGTGGTTAAATTCGCAAGGGGGTGATGGTATCTATTTGTGCAAGTTTGTTATAAGGCTTCTTTTGTATGCAGATGACCTTATTTTGATTGCTAAATCGGCTCTTGGTTTGCAAGAGCACTTACTATCCCTTGAGAATTTTTGTACAAGTGTGGACATGCAATTCAATTTCAACAAAACGAAAGTAGTGGTCTTCTCTAAGAAAAGAAAACATAACCACATAGGTTCTACTTTGAAGGCAACATTCTACAAGAAGTTTCGGATTAAAATACCTCGAAATTGGCTTGAACAAAAATCTAAGCTGGAATGGTTGTAGAAAGAAAAGAACTTTAGGGGGTTGGAAAGAATTTTATGCTTTTCAAAATAGGTGTAGGGAGGCAGAGTTATGGGACTTGAAGACCACTCAAACTCTTTTTGGGCTTCTAGTGATTCCGGTGATTCTCTATGGTTGTGAACTGTGGGCTAGCAGTACCTCCGACATGGAGTGGAGACAAATTGAGAAAATTCAGAAGCGTTTGATTACAAACAAATTTAAGACTAAAAGTGCAGTTTCTTATGGTATCTTGTTAAGTGAAACAAGGACTGCTCCTATTGAAGCAATTGCTATGGTGCGAGTCATAAGGTATTTAAAAAGAAAAATTGAGAAAATGGAAGAGGGTAGATGGCCTAAGGTTGTCTTTAATGATAGATTGTGCAAGAGCAAAAAATCTTGGATGCAACAAAATAACAAATGGTTTAGTAAATGGGGTATTTGCTTGAACGCGTGTCCCATAAACAATGAATAAATAAAAGCTTTTGTTATGGAAAAGTTCCACAAACGTACTTGGGATAAGGAGCTAGGAAGAAAGAAAAATTACTATATTGAAGTGTTTAATCCCACTCATAATCATCAACCAAAAGCATACATAGAGGCCAATATCCCTTGGAGAGCCAAAATTCCTATTGCTCAGTTATGGACTGATTCTCATCAACTCTGTTGTGAAACAGGGCGCTGGAAAAGGCCAAAGGAAGTGTGGGAGGAAAGGGTATGCATTTTTGTTCTTACGGAAAAGTGGAAACAGAAAAACATTTCATTTTAGAATGTGAGGCCTTCAAAGATAACAGGGAAAGTTATGCAGGTATGCTGGCAGCTAGCTCTTGGGATAATCTATTTCGCGAGGGGTTTGTCAAGAAGCTAGGAGCATTTATTGTGAATCTTCATAGAAAAAGGGCCGAATACATCAAGCAGATGAAGAAGCAATCTGTCCCATAGGCTATCTTTAGCCTCGTGGACATTAAAATAATTTCTTTCTTTCTTTGTTTCTTCTTAATAACCATTAATAATTAAATTATTCTAATCCATGAAGTCTAGATCTATTAAGCTCCAATTGGGATCAAATATTATCCTATCATGTTATTATGTAAATATTTTGACTCAGTCAAATTACATAAAAATAAAAATAAGATAAACTAAGTATTTCCATCCAATAGACTAAGTGACAGCAACCTAGATTAAAAAATAAATAAAGTTTGTTTTTTCTTGCTACCTCCTCATATGCAAAAGTAAGAATGTATAATACAATGATGTGTTTGCTCTTATGACATGCTTAGGTGATCTATACCCAATTATCTCCTCCTTTGGTATAAAAATAAAAATAAGATAAACTAAGTATTTCCATCCAATACACTAAGTGACAGCAACCAAGATTAAAAAATAAATAAAGTTTGTTTTTTCTTGCTACCTCCTCATTTTCAAAAGTAATAATGTATAATACAATGATGTGTTTACTCTTATGACATGTTTAGGTAATCTATATCCAATTATCCTCTCTTTTGGTGAAGACAATATTTGTAGTTTTTTTCCAAAGATATCAACAACATTTTATCTATAACAAATCATTATATAATGTAAAAATTATATTTCTCTCCTTTATGGCATAATTTAATTTAAAATTAACCAATATCATGCTTTACCTAATCTAATCCACAACAAATCATTCTATGATGTAGAGCTCCTTTACTTATCCTCTGCCTCAAAGCTGTTTTTAATTTAAAATCAACAAGTCATTCTTCTAATTTATTTTAAGTTTAAAGTAGAAGCCATTGCATGGTTAAGTGTGCCTAATTTTATTGAACAAAACTTACAAGCAAATACTTTTAATCTTTGAAAATTAATTTTAATCTTTATTTGATAGTTAATTTGGTTATTGAAAATTTGTAATGTAATAAAAGAAATTCAAAATAGAAAATTTATTATCATTATTAACTATAATGAACGATAAGATTAAAGATTCAATAAGCCATTTGTATGGTATGGTTATTTTTCTTTTTTTCCTTATCATAAATATGTAAAAAAAATTAACATAGTTGTTAGTGACAAAAAATTTTAATCAAAAATTTATTGGTACAAGGTTAATTTATTACAAAAGCGTCACTTTGAAAGCCCAAAATTTTAAACATATTATTTCTAGAAAAAAAAATATAAAATCTCAAAACATAAAAAAAATAATAATAAATAAAATGAAATACAAATTCCAACTCTAATTACAACCTTAATATTTTAAACATAAAATTTATTTTTCTTTTAATACTATAACATTAATATTTAAAACATAAAATTTTAATAAAACCCACTCCTTGTTCAATCCACACTCCAAACAGAAGCGCCATGGTACCGTTAACATTAATTTTAAACATAAAATTTATTTTTCAATAGAAATCACAACATTAAATTTTCGAAAATAAATTATTATTATTATTATTATTTTTAACTTCAGAATACGATATTAATTTTTTAGCTTCAGAATTCTAGAAAAAATAAATTTTTAGTACTTGGGCTTATATAAATAATTGCATTATTCTATGCATAGTGAAATCAACCTTTACATTTATTTATGATGCACTAGGAAAGAAAATTATTATTATTTAAAGTATAAATTAAAAATTGATTATTAAAATAATTGAATTTTAATTTATATTAATAAAATATTATTTTATCTTCGCAATTAATTTGGATGCATAATCGGATTATATTTAATTGAAATATATAAAAGGTTTCTAATCTTATATAATTCAATTGGAATATATAAAAAGTTTTTAATCATATTCAATTTGATTCTTTATTTTTAATTTTTAATTTTCTTGATATTTAAATTTTATATGGATTTTTATATTGATTAAAAATGTATACTTTCAATATATAGTGAAGACGTACCTTTTTCATATATAATAATGTGGCATATTTAATAATAATTGGGGGCAAATTTACTAATAATTAGGGTAAATTTAAGAATAATTGAAAACTTGATTTGTAACAAGGGGACAAAATATAGAACAGATATTGCTTTAGTACCATGTCTCTTATTATATTTCTAATTAGAATAAGGGTTTTTAATATCTCACCCGAGACAATAAAATGTCTAACTATAAGGTATAGGGATTTTTAATCTCTTGCTTCTTACTATAAAATGTGTAACTCAAAAAAAAAATGTTCAACCTCCCAACTATAGAATGTAACTGTAGAATGTCTACAAACCTTTTCTCCCAAGTATAGAATGTTCACGGGTTTCACTGTCCATGGGTTTGACAAAAAAATTTCAATTTAGTGCTTCTAATGGTAGAATGTCAAAGTACCTCCAGGTAGAGAATGTTCACAGTCTCTTGCATCCAAATAAATTGTTAATCCTTAATATGAAAAATCATTTTATGATCACAAAAATAACAAAAAATAAAGTCTAGTAATCATATTTTTAAAATATTTTAATAACAATTAATTTTATTTATTTATTATTATTTTTTTTGTAAATTAAAAATATTATAAGTGAAATTTTAAATATATTTTCATGTTGCAATATTTAAGTTAATTATTTAATTAATGATAAATGATTTTTATATGTAATTCTATAGTTTTGAATATCTAACTTTTAAATAGTCTGTCATAATTTTTTTGTTTGTTGTTTGTGAAGTTAGACAAACAACAACCACTCAAAGTAGTAACCCTTGACCTTAACTTTCATCCTTAACCTTAACTCTCACATCAGAAAGTGAGTACCTTAATAATACACTCTATTGCCATCTATTCTACACCACTTGAACTATCATAATATATTGCCATCTATTCTACACCACTTGAACTATCATAATATTGAAAATAAAATTCACATAATAAATTCACTCTACATAATATTATTTATATAAATTAAAATTATTCTACACCACTTGAACTATCATAATATTGAAAATAAACTCATTCTACATAAACTCTACCTAATATTATTAATACAAATTAAAATTAAAATTATTTTTAAATATTTATGATTTAAATTTTCAATAATAAAAAATATAAATTTATTTATATATTTGAAAATATAAATATAATCATGGTAACTAATAAAATTATTATAAATTACTATTACTCTTTTATCAGAATTGTTCAGAAATGTGTAGGTAAGAAGGACGGTTGTGTAAATTCAAATGTAAATTGACATTTGAAAACTAGAGTTTTAAAAATATATATTAAATTTAACATGTTTATTGGCAGTTGGATAAGAACGAACGGCTATCGTGAATGGAGGATTGATTATGAATTCACCGACAACATCAGCGACCCTCGAATCTTAACAATAATTGTCATCCAAGGGTTAGGGTTGAATTGTGCTCATCACCTTTACATCATTTCGAAAAGTTAAGTTTAAATTTGCTTTCTCTCAACGGCTGGAGATCGTGGAGGAAAGGGTTGGGATTGAATTGTGTTCATCACCTTTAGATCATTTCCAAAAGTTGAGTTTAATTTTGTTCTCTCCAACGGCTCGGCTGGGGATCGTGGAGGAAATAAGATTCTATATCTAGAAGATTCACTCTGAGATCGTTTGGAAAAGTTGAGTTTAAATTTGTTTTTTTGCTCTCTCCAACGGCTAATTTTGTTCTCTCCAACGGCTCGGCTAGAGATCGTGGAGGAAATAGGATTCTATATCTAGAAGATTCACTCTTAGATCGTTTGGAAAAGTTGAGTTTAAATTTGTTTTTTGCTCTCTCCAAGGGCTAATTTTGTTCTCTCCAACGGCTCGGCTAGGGATCGTGGAGGAAATAGGATTCTATATCTAGAAGATTCACTCTTATATCGTTTGGAAAAGTTGAGTTTAAATTTGTTTTTTGCTCTCTCCAACGGCTAGGGATCCTGGAGGAAATAGGATTCTATATCTAGAACACTGTAAAGTTAATCCAATCAGATTCGTTTCAGACAGTGGTCTATGTTCCTCTGTTATTTATTCCGTCCTTGTGGAGTTCAGCGGAGCGGAGTGCTCATTGTTGGTGGTTTTGTTGTGTATGTGTGTTTTTAGGTTTTTGTTGTGGGTTTGTGTTTGCCTTGTAGGTCTGTGTTTGTGTTTCTATGCATGCATGTCAGTATTGTTCTGTGATTCAGATTCAGGTATGCTTGCTTGTTTGTGAGTATTGTTTTGTGATTGATGCATTCAGTCTGTGTTTTGTGTCATCTCTAAGTATGTGAACACTGAGACAGACGAGGAAAATGAAACAATGGTAGTGGAAGCAGTACATAGCTGAGTGAGTAATGCAATTTAATTATGTTTTATATTTGCATTTTTAATTGTTTCCATCCTCTCTCGGCTGGCTCTGATAGATAATTTGGTGTAGTTTGTGTTTGATTGAATTATTTTCTAAATTCTGATGTTAAATTTCATTACATGTAGGAAATAAGGAACCCAAGAGTTTCTTATTATGTTGTTCTTTGGAAAATGAAGTAGCTGTGGAGAAGGTGCAGAGAATAAGTATGATTGAAAGAATCATAATGGATAGACAATAAGAGCCACCCTCTCATGGATAGAGAATAAAAGCCACCCTCTCATTTTACAGGTATGTACAGATTTTCCTTCCCTGATTTTTTTTCTACTTTGATTCAAATGATATGATATGACTAGCCCACAGAAAAAAGAAGGGAATAAACAAATCGGTTGTGTATGAATTCTCCATGATAGGACTAGCCCGTAGAAAAAAGAAGGGAATAAACGAATCAATTGTGTATAAATTCTGCATACTGAATTATATTGGATATAAACTTATTGCAATGTATTATTTGTAAATTTATTATTATAAATAGAAAAATGAATCTCAAATGACACACAGATGCATGTAAGTAAATTTATTATTATAAGTAGAAAAATGAATCTCAAACGACACCCAGATGAATCTCTAAGTAAACTCAGATCAAATAGCAAGAAAGCGCGACAAATTCTGTATAAATGAAAATAGATTTCTGACAGATTTTTTTTTTTTCGCTCTTCTTGCATCCACCACTCTCTAAATTGAGAATTCCAAGTGGACATCCATTTCTGGTTAGATTATTTGCGAACTTTTCGATAGCATATGCAGGTTCGGGTCGAAGATCATTCCCATTTGTGCAGTTTAATGACCATTAATTTTCCATAAGGTTTCTTTAAATTCTTTGCACAACATCTTAGGCAGTATCTTGTCACTATACATCTAGCAGATATTTGTCCAATGGGCCAGCGATTCGGGGTCTCAGCAGATGTTAAAAGAATACTGTTTAGGTTCTGGGTTTTTTTTAAACCCTCTTCTAAAATTTCTGATGGTTTAATAATTTTGTATTTAATTTGCGTGGCATGGAGTTTATGCTGGGCGAATCTTAAAAAACACTATTTAGGTTCTGTGTTTTCGGCTATGGTCTAATAATTTTATGTTTATTCTCCCCTGCATGGAATTTACACTCTCAAATTAGGTTCTGTGTTTTCTTTAAAAGGCTATGGTCTAATAATTTTATGTTTATTCTCCCCTGCATGGAATTTACACTCTCAAAGTTTTTGTTGGTTTAATAATTTGGTATTAGATTTGCAAGGAAAGGTGATAATGACTAAGTTTAGGTTGTCTTTGGTTAATGACTGTCGATGCCTGAAACGAACCTTGTTGAATTTTTACCTGTGCACGTTGCTATAGTTAGGTTAGACATCACATGTTTTATGATATAATAGTGGTGTTACACTCTGTTTTATGGCATTTAATTCTTTACCATTGTCAGACGTAGGCGTATGAAACAGAGAAAGCTAGGATCCAAATTTGCTTTAGTATTCTTCTTCGAAGGGGCTGCTAGTTGGCGCTTCCCGCATTAACTCTCTTTTCAATTTTAAATTCCTCCAGCGATTCACTAGCCCCGGGGATTCATGAATAGTAAGAGCATAGGCGATTTTCAATGACATTAAATTTGGCTTCAGGGTTCTAACAACCTATTGCCATCTCATCTCCATGATGTAGAGGGGATTGGCAGAGACCATGTGACTTTAATAATAATTCCCGTGGCTCTTTGGCTGTGAAAACTAGTTGAGGGTACAATATTTGAGAAATCGATTGAATTTGAATCCTTCAACTATGCATGCTCGAGTTTAAGCCTGGAAGATCATCGCCGTGGTTGCTGGGTGTGAGCCTCGAAGATCATCACCATGGTTGTTGTTGGGTGTGGGACGAGATGATGTGTGAGACTGTTGATGTGTAGCTGTAGCAACCAACCTCCCGTCTAGGGTTCGACTCTAACAAAGGTTATCCACATATATTTTTTAATGAAAATTCATTGTCTACAACCGTCTAAATTTTACTTGACCTATAAGTTTCTTGTCTCTCTCTTTCCAACCGGGAAGCGGCTCTATGCCATACATTTTAAGGATTTTCATAGATATTAAAAGATTTATGTAGCAGAAATGGGAATTTGAGACTTCTTATCATTTAAATTTATATTCATTTTTAAAATTTAAAAATGGGATAGGAAAAATAAATTGTATCATTTAATATATTAATAATTAACATTAAAATGGAATACATTTTAATCGTTAAAATTTTAATTAAAAACATTAAATTGAATATATTAATTGTTAAATTTTGAATTAAAAACTTTAAATTGAATATATTAATTGTTAAAATTTTGAATTAAAATATAAAATCATAAAGACGAAAAAAACATTAAAATACTAAAAGATTATATCATTTAAATCTATATTATTAAATAAATCAAATTATAATTTGTATCATTTAAAATTATATAAACCAAATTGATTGCATTTGGTTTTTATAATAGGAAAATATTATCACCATGAAAATAATTACCATATATATAACTTATTTATTATAAAAAATTGAAGTTAAGTTAATTTATTTATTATTATTTTTATATATCAATATACTTTTTGTTATTTTTAAGTTAATCAAATACATCATTTTAAAATAAATTCTATTTTTATATAATTTTTAAAATTGAATTTTTATAATTAATCACTAAAATTAACTAATAAAACACATTTTAAAATAATTTTGCCTATTAAATTTTAATTAATTATTATAACAAACTACTTTCTAATAATTTATTTATTATATGCATGGATTAAATTCTAATTTTTAATTACTATGACAAACTACTTTCTATTAATTTATTTATTATATGCATTACTTTTTAAATTGGATTAAATTCTAATTTTTATATAAAAATAATTATGTAAATATATAAAATCTTAATTAAAAATAAATACAAATTTTACCGAGACTTTTTATCCAGATATTTTCATTCATTTTTCGTTCGCCGTCATCTTCCACCTTTACCTAGTTTTATTTTCGGACCAGTGTCATGGATTAAAGGTATCTCCGGATGATTTGGGCACTAACCTTACATAAGTCACGAGTTCGAAACAAGGGGAAGAATACCACCGAACAAAAAAAACAAAAAATAAATCTGAATCCGATGATTCCTACTTTAACCCTTTCTGCAATTTCAACTCCTTAATAACAGCGCAGGGGAGTTTGTGTCAAATAATTCTGATGTTAAATTTCATTACATGAAGGAAAGAAGGAATGCAAGAGTTTCTTATTGTGTTGTTCGCTCGAAAATGAAGTAGCTGTGGAGAAGGTGCAGAGAATCAAGTATGATCGAAGGAATCATAATGGATAGACAATAAGGAC
>APFE030708075.1:0-62055 GCA_000404065.3 Pinus taeda
GAATCACAGCAACATACTACTATCGAAGAAACAAAGATCTATATTCATAAATAACACAGGATCAAATGTGTGTTAACCATATAAATGCATATATAAACGAGTACACAAGAATATGGAAGAAAACAAGAATAGCTTTATTAAGATGAAAAGTAGAAAGAGGATTACAACCATATACTCTGACCCAGCATCATCCTCCAGCTGGGAAGCCCTTCTTCACCTCAAGTAAAGCTTAGATCACCTAACACTATGAATGTACACCAGAAAACCAAGAGAACTTCTCTATAAGATACAAAATTCCAGCCCCTGGATCTCTGTGATGAGGGATCCATATATAGATGATTACAGAAAGGTGAGTCATCTTCTAGGATCTTGATTAGTGTCCTCTCTCTGATAGTTCCTGCTTCCACTTGGAGAATTATGATCTCTTACTCATCCCTGGTCGAAAACAGAGAGGCAAGTGTCAGAGGGGAAGCTTCTGGAAGATTCCATGATCTTCTACCTCACATTTTGTCCATGCCATTTGTCCATTCCCGACCATCGCACCCTATAGAGGAGAAATTCAGTATGCATTGCACCCTCTACATTGAGCTTTCAGTATGCTCCAGTTTTGACCATCTATGAGCTGTTTTCAGTGGAGAACTTCTAGGAGATGATGTAATCAGCTGACGTTGTTCCTTTAGGCAATGAAGCAACACTTTTAGGGACTTAGGAGCCCTTAGTTTATGGATATTTATGATTGGGGTTGAAGTGCCCAAAAATTTCTATAAAAACTTGTGTTGTGCTGAAGAAGTAGGATGGATCTCTCCAATGAATTCCAAACCCCACTACTAAAACATAGCACTTACTTCAATCAGCTTGAGTGGCAAAGGTTGTAATTTTCTTCTACCTTGAAAAATATGACATTCATGGAAGCTTGTAATAGTTTTGTACACATCAGCAAAAAGAGTTGGGCAATAATATCCCGCTCTCAAAATTTTATTGGCTGTTATCTTCCAAAATAGATGACCTCCACAATCTCCCTTGTGAAAGTCTTCCATAACCTATTTTTCCTCTTCTTCAACCAAACAATTGAGTAAGACACCATCAGGATCTTTCCAATAGAGTGCACTATTAATTATACAAAACTTGGTAGCCTTTAATTTCAGGGTCCTACTTTTGTTCTTAGCCATTCCTGGTGGTGGTGACAAATTTTGGAGCACATAAACAATGTCCGAATACCAAGGAGAAAGAAGAAAAATTTCTGATACCTGAACTAGCGAACTTTCTTCATCTTCCTCGGACATAGCAGCAATGAGATTAATGTCCAAAGCATGCAAATTTGACTGAACCATTAGCTTAGCCAGCCCCTGTCCTTTGATGAGCTTTGTTAGTTTGATATCCATGTCATATTCCAACAAAGCAGCGATCCATTTGCCTCATCTCCCTTCTGGATCTATTTGTACTAGGACATCTTTAACGACAACATTAGGGACATAAGAAAGGATGTGAGAATGCAGAATATAGACTCAAAAATATTTCAATGCATTTACCAAAGCAAGAGCTTGCTTTTCAATAATATTATACTTTAAAGCTGCATCCCTTATGGTTTTGTTGGAAAAAGCAATTGGTTTCTCAAGCTGATCTCTTTTCTGCATTAAGACCGCTGTCATAGTATGATCTGAAGCAAATGAAAACAAAATGAAATCGTGAGTATAATCTGGGTTGATCAAAACTGGAGTTGAAGAAAGGGCCAAATTTACCAAATTGAAGGACTTAATTGCTTCCTTGGTCCACTTCACTACACTATATTTCCTTAGCATGTTTGTGATTTCCCTTAAATGTTCTGCAAGATTGGGCACAAAGTGACGTAAGAAATTCATCTTACCATTGAATGATTGGATCTCCTTTTTACTTCATGGAAATTCAATCTTCTGAATGGCTTCCACTCAAGCTGGATCAATGTGGATGCCCTCCTTAGATATAATATGATCGAGAAGCTTGCCTTGATCCATGGAAAATAGACTCTTGCTTGGATTGAGGGATATGCCATACTTTCTACACCGCTGAAATACAATCTTCAAATGATAAAAGTGCTCTTCATATGAATTAGAAAAAACTATCTAATCATCCAGATAAACAACTAAAAATACATCTTTTTCATTAGAAAATGCAATATCCATAGCCCTCTGAAAGGTCGCACTAGCATTTTTTAATCAAAATGACATCTTTGCATAATGAAAAGTTCCGCATGGAGTGGTGAATGTTGTTTTATCCCTATCATCCTCATGGACCAAAATTTGGTTATAACCAGAATACCCATCAAGTAGCAATATGCAGGATGCTCCAACTACTCTTTGAAGTACGTGATCCATCTTAGGCAATGGATAGTTATCTTTCAAAGATACTTTATTCAGATTTCTCAAATCAATACATAACCCAATCTTGCATGTTTTCTTGCGCACTGGCACCAAAATAGAAATCCAATTTAAAAATCTAATGGGAATGATTATACCAGCTTTGTACAATCAATTCACTTCCTTCTCTATTGAGGGCAGCAACATTGGATTTATTCTTCTTATCTTCTATCGAAATGGCTTTTGATTTGGCTTGATCATAATTATATGCTGAATTATGCTCGTATCATATGCCTTCAAATCTGAATAATCCCATCCAAATACATCAGTAAATGAGGATAATAAAATGATATAATTTTCTTTTACCTGTGGAGGAAATGCCTTTGATAACTTCACCATTTTAGGATTTTTTACTGATCCAATGTTCACATCCTCAACTAATTTATCGGTTGGAAATAGGCTCATTTTTCAGGCTATATCATCTTGATCAAAAAAATCTTCTAAAGGTATTAGACCTTTAGGAATGACATTTTCCTTCAGCTGCAAAACATCCATCTGATTGACTTCTATATATATGCGTCACCATCATCATGATCCCCATCGATAGAAGCGTCTTTAAATTTACCTTCATTTTGTAGAAATTCTTCGATATCTTTATCATCTTGAAACACCTGCCAATACCGTTGATTATCAGGGACAGTCGGGCGATGTTTCACATGAATTTCAAACTTATGGTTTTAATTCGTTGGAATTTTCAAATTACTTGCTGCTATTGCATGTGAATCTGCAATAACATTCTAAACACGAGAGACACATGTCAAAGTATAATCTGGAAACAATCTCAAGATATCTAATACCACATTGCAATAGGCCCACATTCAAGGATGCTTAGCTTGCTATTCCCCTTTCACTTGCTTGATAACTAACTTGGAGTCACCATATACTGAAATTCTTTCAGCATTTAACTTTCTAAGAATTTTCAAACCAGCAATTAAAGCCTCATATTCAAGCTCATCATTTGAAAAATTGAAAGCCAATTATTACAAACAAACCCTTACATCACTTGGCACTTTGTTTGGTGAGAAAACAGTGCTGCGTATCCAAATGCCAATTCCAGCACCTTCCTTTCCTATTGTGCCATCAAAATCCATGCTCCACGAACCGTCTTCATCCTCTTTCAAATGCTGAAATTATGTTTGCTCTTTTACTTTTCCTTGCTTTCCATCAATATTTCGTTGTTGTTACAAGGCTAATTGTTCAGCGGTACTATCAATTCTTTCTCTTTCTTTCTTTAATACCTCTCTGAAATTTTCAGTGATTTATAGAATGTCTTCTACTTCAACTAATTGGCTATTTACATAATTAAAACTATCAGAATATAAAACAAATGATTCTAAATCAGTATGTACATAGTTGATTGGATGATTTACTGGTTTCTCCTTGCTAGTGATCATGTACTTCATCTTTTGCTCCCAGTATAATTTCCTTATCTGACCAAACACAGGAATAGTAGCATAGGAGAAATCTAGTTGAAATGTCCCTTTAAGTTTTGCTCCCCAAGATCTGGAAAGAAGCTTGCCAAATCTAGGAGGAATATCTACCACAACCACATCCATCAAAACATTTTCGTTGGAATCTGATCCAAATTGACCACCAAATCTTTAATAAGACCGATGCATCTTACTCTACCGTAATCGAAAGAGTAAAGGTCATGATACTTTCTAGTGATTTCCAAACCCAATCTCTCCATGATTGCCTTAGGCATGAGATTATGAGAGGCTCTAGAATCAAACATAGCATTGTGTAAAACATAGTCTTGCACCCTAAGACTGATGTAAAAAGGAGCTACATCACTATCTTGGGACTGGCCTTCTAATGTTGGACCAAATATCAACTCTGGTTGGTCATCCTCCACATTTACCATATTAGATAATTGATATAAATTCAAAATCCTTAACACATGACCTTTATAGCTGATATTCTTCATCAACTCAGTCAAAGGAATTGATACTTTTAACTTAGCAATTCCATTTTCGAAGCTAAAAATAGAATTTTTCTCTACCTCTTTGGTTGAAGCATCCCTCTTTTCAGTTTTCTTCTTTGATACACTTGGTTGATCCAATCTTTCATTTGCTGATTGTGTTTTGCTCGTGGCAAGATCAACGATCTTCTTTCCCTTTTTCAGCACAATGGGAGGATCATTCTTTGGCAATCACTTCCTTCCTCTTCTGAATTGGATTTATGGATACATCTCTACTCCTGAGTGAATATTATCACTGTTGGGCTGTCAAAGCATTCATGTATCCCCTCTAATATTCATCAGACTCTTCTTCAAGAACTATTTCGTTTACCAAGATGAAATCTTCATCCCTTTATACAACTGGGCTCTCTGAATACTCCTAATATTCGGTGATAAAAATTGGCATATCATCAGGTGTAAAGAAATGATTCTCCTCTCCAATTATGTTCTCGTCATCATCTGATTTCAGACCATGAACAAAATTCTGCTGTAAGGGTGTCTTCACCTGCTGCTTTGCCGCTTGGTCTTGCGCTCTTTGTTCTCATTGCTTGATTCTGAATTGTGGTTGATGTTGACCATGGAAGTTTGGATTTCTGACTTGTGCTTCAGGCTTATCAAATGGTTAATCTGTCAAACATCTCCTCAATATTATGGAGCACTTGATTTGAAGTGGAATTTTCTTCCTTAATAGTCACCTTTTTCTCAGCCTTTGTTCTAGCTCTCTTGGCAAGCAGATTTGCCTCAACGTTGACTGCAATTTTCTGCATGTCTTCCAATGTGTGCGAATCTCTTTCTCTTAATTGATAGGCCATATCAGGATCGAAGACATCAGTAAATTTAATCAATGCCATCCCCATAGGTGGCTTTATATCAACAGGAATTGCATTGTAGACAGAATAAAATCTAATACAATAATGTTGAACACTCTCACCAACATTTCTCTTGATGTTCTCATATTCGGAAAGGAATTGAAGAGGGTTTTTTCTTTACTTCCTAGCCATCCAAGAATTGTCTCTGAAGATTAGCCAATGTAGTGATACTTGCAGCCGGAAAAGCTCTAAACCACTTCTGCACTTCATCTCCAAAAGTTTGCACAAGAAGTCTCATAGTCACATTTTCAGCATCAATCTCATGAAGGTCAAAGAAATCTATCAACCTATCCACATGTTGCTGAGTTGTGATACTTTGAGGAGTACCACCAAACAATGGGATTTTTCTTTGGTATTCAATGGGCATGGCATCCAAGTTTTGAAGCAACACAAGGGGTGCATATCGGGCAACCATTTCTCTAGGTGGATTTACAACTGGCCTCGGGGATGTAGGAAGAGTTGGAGTAGCTGATGTGGCTGGTGTATGAGGTGTCGAAAGAAGTGAAGAATTTTTTTATGTTTAAGGTGTAGAAGGAGTGGATGGAGGTGACAACACTGCAAATTTATGATCAAAGATGGAAGGCTGCACGGGAATGGTAGGAATGAAAGGAGGTTCGGTAGGAATTTCGGAACTAGATGCAATAGCAGATGACCAAAGAGTTGTAAATGCAAAATCTAAAAATTCAAGAATGTTTGTAGCCACAATGGAAGTCTGAAGTTTCAAGATATAATCGTCAATTGATTTATTGGCCTTTTCAGTTTCAAGATCTTTGACAAACTCTGGATTTAGGACAGTAGAACCAACAA
Source organism: Pinus taeda (assembly GCA_000404065.3). Classification (NCBI taxonomy): domain Eukaryota; kingdom Viridiplantae; phylum Streptophyta; class Pinopsida; order Pinales; family Pinaceae; genus Pinus; species Pinus taeda. The sequence continues at coordinate 6,030 of APFE030708075.1, forward strand.
CACTTTCAAATTCAGTCTTAAACAATGACAGATCAAAATGTTCGTCAAACTCAATATCATCAAGATATTTGAAAACAACCGGGCATGAATGATATTTAAGCATAGGAACCACAGAACTTTCTTGGCGAATAATTCACGGAATAAGATTTGGATTTTCATACATAGGATGTGGATCAAGATTAGGATTTGCTCTGGTGTATCTTCTGGAAGCCAACATGTTGAATTATTCCCAAAAATCAAATGGACATTACCAACTTGTTCAGCCTATCAGATTCTAAATTCCTCATCCAAAAGTCTAGAATTATCTGATGTACTGGGGAAATTTGCAAGTTTGATGTTCTGTGTATAAGGTTATACCAGAGATTGATTAAAGCAACTTTTATCTACTTATGCACTTGCAAAGCAATGTGTAGTTTGAAGGCTACCTGGCATAACTTCAGGCTCCATATGTAGTTTATAAAATGAATAACACTAACAAGAAATAAATCTCTTCCCCAGTATGGTCGCCACTATGTTAGAGCCTAAATCTACCTCAAGCTGAGAAAGGCAAGATCTAGGGTAACATCAAACTACACTTAACCTGGTAGCTAGCCCTACCAGGTCTGGAGAGGACTCTCTCCTTGTCAATCTCAGTAAGATGTAATCAATGAAGCTTGATATCACTGATGTAAATACTGATTTTAGGCTAGGTATGTGTTCAAAAGAGTTTGATTGAATTTGATGATGTTTTGTTGGCTCAAATGTGAAAGGCAGATTTGGGTCTGGGGAATGGGCTCAGTTTTGCACAGACCTCTATGGGGCGAGGAAGGAAAATGATTTGGTACTTAAAATTGAGTAAGATGGAGAACTTTTAGAATGGTGTGGAGTTGAAGAGGGCATGAAATTCTCAGGGATCCTCTTCAAATAGCTGAAAACATAAATGGCTAAACAAAACCCTAGGTAGAGCACTCTAAATCAATGAATTCTACCTTTATCCTTGTTTCATTTAGTTAAGATGAAAAAAGAGAGATAATGGCATAAATAAAACACATGTAAACTTGCAATTACAGAAGGAAACACAATACCAAAACAAAGTTTCCACAAGAATCCTATAAAGTGCTACAAACCCTGGTCTACTCCTTTGCCAAACTGTTGAAAATGAGTGTACAATAAAGATCCAAGCTTTCCCAAAAGTACAACCTTTTCCGATGACTAAAAAACTAGTAGATATAGGCAATAAAAAACTCATCTTAGCCTCTAAGGTTCGAGCTCATAAGTTTAGGAGCCGTTTCAACAAGATCTAAACTAAGAACTAAAAAGTAGGCAGTGGAACAGCTTACCTCTAAAAACTAGGAAACTGATTCATTCAGTTGCAAACTACCTTTTCATGTATGAATCTACCTCTATGAGTGAAAATTTAACATATTTACATCAAAATGCATCAATTCACATCAAATTACATCATGATTTTGACTATCAGAAAGATAAAAGTCAAACTGTGAAGAAACTAGGTGAAAAAACAAAGTTTTTTTTACCAAAATGACAAAATTTCATCCTATGTGCCGCGCTCCTATCTCTATGTGCCATGCTGCTTTGGAGCTGCTTTTGAAGACCTCCCCGTGCACCAAATTTGCTCCAAGTGGGCTTGTTTGAAATATCTGCTTGCCTACTTTCCATAACGAGTGGAATTTTTAAATTGTACCTCCATATAGCCCTCCAAAAATGAGTTGTCCCAACACTACTTTTTGTGTGGCCAGAAAGGGGCAGAAAGGTCATTTTTGGGGTGTTTTTGACCCTTTTGGAAGCTCAAAACCATTAAAATTTCTTGGCCATGTCAGCACATGCATATTTTTCCATGAGGAATCAAAAAATGCTGAGTTTTCATCAAAAGGAGGTGTCTAGCAAAAGCGCGCGCCAAGTGGCGCAGTGCACCAGACAGAAAACTTGTTCTTTGGGCCAAAAATCCAAAATTTGTAGAAATTTTCTCAAATTTCTTGAAATTTAGGTTAAGTGTCCTTCATCAAGTTCTATGTTGGTCTAAGGAAGCCTCAGCCAAGATCTAGAGTCTATCTTGCTCTTTTCGCTTCCTCGATGCTTTCTTCAACTTGGCCTTCAAAATCCTGATTCTTGCTTTGCACACCTTATTTCTCACCAAGTAGTGGTAGGCCATGTGCCTCAACATCTTTTTCTCCTTGTTGGCCTTCTCTAGCATCCTTTCCAAGTGCATATTTTCCCTCTCAAGCCAAGTTTCATGATCAACACGAATTGCTTGTTCAAGTGGTGTCAACTTGACTTTCCTCCTCTTGGCGGTTTGCCGGTTTTCTTGTATGTTTTGTAGCTCCATGATGGTTTGCTGATCATATAGCTATTTGTTTCTTTGCTCCATATATTTTATTATCCATTTGGCTCTCTCCAGGTTGAGAGATAAATCATGAATGCCAGCTTGCTGTTCCTGAATGATCTCCTTGAGCTTTGAGCTTTGGGAGCCCAAATTGGTTTCATCATCCTAAATAAGAAAGAAATCTATATCTTGTCCTCCTGAAGACCCCTCATCATGTAATGGCTACTTACCCTTGTCTTGTACCTATTATGTTGTTGAAGGTAATGAGACCCCTTCCACCCTGGGTGGAGATAGTACTTGTTTTGCTGTTGCAAACAATCTCCTAGTGCCCTTTTGATATGTGAAAAACACTGGCACACTGGTGGTTTGTGTCTCATGCACCTCTTGCTGATGTGAAGGCTCTCCTGCCTCATAAAAAACTTATGGAGGTACTTGAGGATTTGTAAAGACCTCATGTGCAATGAAATCCTCCCATGAGATATTCAGTAAACCAAGCTGATGCAAGACCACAATTTTGATGAGTGAAAAGTGATAGATGTTGTTATACTACTGATGACGAGGCTTCCTTTGCACCAAAGTGGTCATATTCTCTATATTCCAACAAATAAAATAGGGGAGATTCATCATTCTAACCCTAGTGAAATGCATTAACAATCTGATGTAGTAGGCATACAGGCGAGAAAATCTTCCCTCACAGCTAAAATATTTAAATATGATTTTCTTCAAGGGTGCATATGTGTCCTGAAGGAATTGAAAAGGGAAAACTCTACTAATTTTCCTCTAAAAACCAACCTTGATATAAGGCTCATAATTTTCTCTGTCTACCAGCTAACCCTTATTCCACTGCTCACTCACATTTGGAATACAGGTTGCTTGAGATATTATCTCAGGTGTCAAGGTAAATGTCACACTTGCCAAATTGATTTGGCCATTATGAAAATGGAGTACAAATAGTCAGGCAAGCTCATGATGGTATTTAACTCTTGCCACCATCTCACAAAATTTGAAACAAGATTGATGTTGGAAGCATGTGACAGCAAGAGGACAGGCCAACAACTCAGCAAGTGAAGTAGGCTCCTCCCGATTATGTTTTCCACTCTTATGAGGTCTCCTTAGTGCATGCATTTCTCTAGAAGAATCAATGACTATTTCCCCATTTCTGTCATAGGAAGAATCTGACTCCATGTTTACTAATGTTTGAGTTTTTCTTAGGTGAGTATGAAGATATTTTATGGTGTTAATAGGTTTTTCTACCAAATATATGATGCATGAGGGACTGTGGGGGAAATGTGTAGGGAGTATGTATGAGAGGTTGGGAATGTTGCTGATAGGTTTTTGGTGAATAGAAGGGTTAAGGATAATGGGATTAGGGATTTAGGGTTAGTAGTTTCAGGGATATGGGGAATATGGAATAGGTAAAAAGGAATGTAAAGGGAGGGAGAAAATGAGGCGAAGTAGTGAGGGAATGAGGTGGAATTTAGCAGCAAAATAGTAATATATAAACCCTATGTAATGGTTCTTTTAACAAGAATTGTAAAGAGCTAGGGTGTCAATTTTTTCCATTAAATCGCCATAAACACCAAGATAACTCATTCATTGGCCATGAAGGAATCTGAACTTACTTGGATAATTGAGGAGTTAGCGATTTTATTTTATTTTATTTTGAAGGATGCTGTGAGCAATTTTAGTCTTGGGGTCTTGTGTGTCGCGCCACCTCATAGGTGTGCCACATTGGTTCTGTACGCCGCACACATTATAAAATTACACTGCAACTTACTGCCCGATGTGCCACACTGATTGGATGCGCCGCGCTCTAACCCAGGTGCGCGACGCCTGCAATTTTTGCCTTTTAAACACAAAATCGCCCTTTTGGCTTTTTCAAATGGAAATGCACTTGCTCTTTTCACTTGTGGACACAAATGAGCCTCCTTTGATTTGAAAAAACTTTATATAGTTATGGCTTTTAATTTTTCATTCAAGAAAACCCACTCTTCTAATGTTTGGTCATTTCACTTTCTTTTAAAACTTTGTTTTAGAATTTTGCTTGGTTTTTTCCTTTGATGGACTAAATACTTTGGAAACTTGTTTCTTTTGTAGGAACTGAAGTAGCAGAGGCTTGGCGAGGTGACCAGGGCTGCCTCTGAAATTATTACATATGAAAAAATGAAATTACATGAAATTTATTACATAAAAATATAAAAACTTTGTTTTTATGCAAAAAAGGGTTTTGAGGAAAAATCAATCACTGAGCATGTGATTATTGAAATTATTGTTTCTAAGACTTTATTTGACCTCCTCATGCACCTGGTGACCATTATTGAACGTTTTCAAGACCTTATTGACGAAACCCTAGACCTAGTGAGACCTAAAACCCTAAAAATGACATTTGCATATTTAAAGACAAAAAATGACTGCAGATGATCTGGATGAATGAAAATGGGCCAGCAAGTAAAGAACAAGAGGGAAAATGTATAATATACCCTTACCATCAGATGATCCATGATCCTAATGGAATGCAGCTGATCAGATGAGACACCTAATATGCAATGCAACAAGAGAATTTGATCACTAATGGAGGGATGAAGATACAGACACTAAAACATTATCTTGCTAATGTCATGCATATCACCCTGAGTTAGGGTGATCAGATCAATAGACAACTTTGATGCCTTTACCTTGTTACGCGACCCTGCCTGCTCTATTGCGTGCTGATGCTTTAACTCCGTTGACATGGTTCATGGGTCTGCACCTCCCTCTTCTATTTTTACTTCCCGTGCTTCCTGCCCCTGCGAAGGCGTCGCTTGGCCCTCATCGGCATTCACATCTCCCTCATGTGTTTCTTATGCAACTATGGCCTTTTTCTACTCTATTTATTTATGTGCAGTGTCCCGTACCACCACTACTTCTGTTGTCACTACTTCCTTCCTTTGTTTTTCAGCCAACTGTGCGATGCATAGTTTGCCCTTGTCTTTCTTTCTATGTGCCTCTGACTTCTTGATCTTCATAATGTCTGGGGTGTACCACTCAGGCGGCCATGCGCCCAACACATTAAAAATTATGTTGTCTATAGCTACAAAGGGTAGTTTTATCCATTATTTAGTCGGATCCTTGTGCGCTCTAATATAAATGTTATGCATGTCCACTTTGAATTCTTTAAAACTCTGCAGACTGTTGTAAACAGTGGGCGACAAATTTGGCTTATGGTTGATCCCCATTCTAATGTTCATATCCATGAACACCTAGAATATTTTGCTGTCATGGATCCTCTTAGCATCCTTTGTGGCCCAGAGCGAAGCGTACTTTGCAGCCTCTGGAAGGTCCCTGTCAATTATGGGGAATTGACTATCCTCAGGTAATTCCCCTACCACAAGCACTATGGAAAAAAGAAGCCATGCATAGTGGAATGTTTTCCCTGTTCCTGGGCTTCACGACAATTTTCTACAAAGTCCTTGTATAGGAACCCGGACTACTTAAGCTGGACCCCCTTCGTGCACTGATTAGCTAGTGCTACCACTCGTGTGAGTACTTCATCCATGTGACACTAGCGCATAACCTTTCCTAACAGGATTTGGGTTGCCCTATGTACTACTTTCTTCTTGATGCTGGAGATGGCGTAACCCCTCTTCTTCTTTTCCAGATTGTACTTTTTCTTCATGGCCTCTGCAATCGCCAAGTCACTACCCTTCCCTTTCGAGATGTCCGCGAGGTCCTCTCCTTTGCATGGAAGCCGAGAGATGGGATGGATTCCCCTAGACACAAACACCCATCATGCACCAAGAAGAGTAGCTGCCTAATGACGAAAACAGTTATTGGTGCACTGTGGAAGTGTAGCACCTAGAGCAGATTCAATAGAGCAACCTTTTCCACTCCGTGCAACCACTTCCACAGCTCTAATTCTGTAACCCCCACTACAATGTTCTATTTGGTATTCATGAGATGCCTGGTCTCAAGGTGATGGAACTTCTTGTGGTCAACGAGGTCCCAATATTCGAATTTTAGGCTTGGCACTTGTCCCAAGTGCGTGCCCTCAAACATAATGTTTTCTAGGAGGAGCAGAGTCTAGAGCAAACTCTTGGTCTCGTCAAAGTCCTTAGGTACTTTATCCTTCCCTTTCTGTGAGGGGGCATAGTCAAGCAACTTTGTCATGGGGTGTGCAGGGTGAATGTCCTCCTCCATTCCTTCATCCTTGTCCTTTGTGATGATAATATCCTCCAGATCTTCTTCTTCTTCATCGGTCTCTATCGTGACAACTTTCCCCTTCTCCTCCATTGACAGCTTGGTGTGCAACAGGTTCCACGAGGACACACGTATGGGAACCATTTCTTGTTTTTCCTTCTTGGGTGTTGGCGTTCCCAGTGATTTTGGGATTTCTACCATAATCGCGGCACCTTCTGAAGCATCCCCCCTACTCAGGGCCTACGCAGCCTCACTGGTGATCATTTCTTTATCTCCATAACATCCTGAGCTAATGCCATTGTATTTATCTAGAAATATTGCACTCGCGAACTTAGGGGCTCAATCAATGCTTGACACACAATAATGAGGGCTCTGCTCAATAGCCCAATTCACAAATAACCAAGTTTTGTTTGCTGTGCATCCCTTTTATTTTATAGGGATTTTTTAATTTGAATTTGACCATTCCCCCCCATTCTATTTCATTGATGCTCCCTTGGCGATAGACTTTCCCAAATATTGCCCATAAATCACATCTTAAATGTCTGTTGCCCACTCTATTTTGCCTCAAGTCGAGAATCCCATTATGAATAGTGACTTCAACAATCACTTCTGGCCAACCTGAGAGGCAGCGCTACCCCCAATGTTTGGTCACGGACCTTGTGACTCTTTGCTTCTATGCACAGCTCCTGGGCAGAATAGTTCATAGTCCCACGCTCCCTTTCAATTGCTTGGAGTGCTAAGATTGTACTCCCTTTGGCTAGTTAGGTGGTTGCACAACCCCTAAAGAGTTTCATCCTATCATCCATCATGTTTCCTGGAGAATACCCACCTTTTATTGTTACGGTCAGCATCAAGCATTTTACCATCTGCACTGTGCTACCCTGGTCAATACGGTTGGCAATGTGCAGTCCAATCCAAGGCATCAGACTGATCAATTCACGGCAATAGACCTTAAACCTATCATTGTGATTGTACACATCCTGCCTTATCACCCTAGCCTTTTTGCTGAGAAAATCTTCCTTTATCTCATCCTCTAGCTTCTTGACTTCCATGTCCATCAGAGGGCTTTTCTTCCTTAATTGTATCCTCTCTTCTTCAAGTACTTGGGTTTTGAGATTTCCCTGTGGGATTTCTACTTCCAAAGTTCCGAAAACCATCATATCTACTGGTGCTATCATGCGTGGTCTAAACTCTCCAAGTACTATAGGGCTTCCTTTGGGTGCTTCATACTCTAGCCTTGGTCGTGCCTACACGGTCAGGTTCTTACGCACTTGGTCTTTCCATACTTCATGGTCCCAACCGAAGAGATTGTTCGCATTGTTTCCTTACCCGCACCTACATTCCGATCGTGTCTCCTACCATAAGGATGGTGTGCATTTGCGTCAGTTTCACATCATATGCCTATATCCACCTGGCTAGGTGGGTGCACAGGTCGTTTTATCCATCATACTTGTCTTTTAACCACATTTGAGGCTTCACAAATTGTAGGCGCATCATCCTCCAACAGTCACGCCAGTCCTCAAAACTCTTCTATTGCGTACCCCACCACCTTGCGGGCGTAGCGCATGGTACCCATTTCGGAGCATCAAAACGCTAATGTTCCAGTACTTCCCTTTCAAATTTGTACAAGAAATCATCCACCTCACTCATCCCATTATACGTAGGGAGATCTCTTACCTTTGTTGTTACACAACATAGCAATCTCGTCATCATGTTACAGTTGAGCATGGTTACCTCGTGTAACTAGTTTTTCCATCGCTCTATCTCCTCATCATAATTTTAGGTGTAGGAGCTTTCGCGCTCCCACGAGATTTGGCCATCCACAGTTGGATTTACCCAATCTTGCTCCTATGTGTTTATCTTGTATATGCAGTCCAGATCGTCATCATTGTCATAGTCATGCACTAGCTCTATGTAGTGTGATCCTTCTGCAAGGTCTAAAGTTACCACCATGTGTAGTGACTTTTTCTCAAAACTCATCTTGTGCTTCTTTAGATTTATCACTCTGTTCATGTCAGTGGACCAATATTTTCCCAATAGCGTGGGGTAGGGATTGTTGTCATCAAAAATATCTATCACTTTGAAATCTACTAGCGCACTCTCTCCTTCGATGTCTAATGTGGTTCCCTGCAATCTCCCCATAGATAGGATCTTTTGTTGGTTCGCCATTCACAGTTCGATAGGAGACCATTGCAATGCATGCTTGCCCATGCACTCCCATGTCTGCTTTGGCAGGACGTTCACATCTGATCCTAGACCTAGAATCACTTGCTCCATCTCATATTCCTCGATCTGTATGGTCAATCTCATTTCCCTTCATGTTTGTGTCATGTGCTTCCCAAGGTTCCAGACTATGCATGGTTCTCCTGGTGCGTTCCTAGCACATCTAGTTATGAGTTCTTGCAGCCCCTTTACAACCTTTTTGTCATGCAATAACTCCATGCATGTCTCCAAGGACATAGTGACCATTGATGGGTCCATTTCTGGCTCAAGTCTGTCTTTACTTCCTGGAGTGGAAGCATTAACGAAGCTCCTCTTAGCTTCCATGAAGGACTCCTTAGCACGCTCCAAATCAAATTTTGGTTCCTTCGTTGGAGCCTTGCAAACCCAGGTACTTTCTTCACGCTACTTGCCTTTGTCATCCCCTATTGTAATACCACTCCAGAGCACGATATTTACATTAGGGTCTTCCTCGTGCGTCTGAGACCTCATCATTTGGAGGTTCTAAGTCGAGGGAGGCTGGAGTGAACCTTTATTGCGCAACCTCGCTATCATTCTTGGGCAGTCCTCTGTCTCATGATCAAACAATGTACAATACAAGCATGATGGCTGCGTTGGATTCGTATAATTGCAATCATAATGCCCTAGACCTCCGCATTTCTAACATATCAACTGTCTGCGACCTCTTCTTGGTCCCATTCCACATCAACGTCATCTGCGCCCCTGAAATCCAGTGCTTTCCTTTCCTGCTTTTTTTATCGAGGGGTCATGTCTCAGCCTGAACTCTGTAGGTAGGATTCTGATCCATCATTAGTTCATAACTTCTATAGGTGTGCTCAACATGGCCTACTGACCTGCAGAAATTACAGAATAACTGCTGGGAATTTTGTGTATACTTCTGTAATTGATGGTAGTTATCTGTAGCATGATTTCCTCCTATCTGCCAAATCGCACACCATAATGCAGGCACTATGCTTGGTCCTACTTGTGCCTCTGGTCTCAATGGCATTGATCCACTTCCTGTGAGGTAATTCATCAACATTGGGAAGTGGTCCTTGTCGTACCCCTGGCCCTTGCACTTTATGCACCATACCTCGTCGTGCACTTTTGGACAAGCCATCCTATCCTGTTTCAAGCTCTGCCTCTCAAGGCGCAAGTTTATCAACTGTGTGTGAACCTGTTGGACTCCCAAGTTAAGATCTTATATTGGAGTCTCATGCAATCTCATTGCAACCTCCAAAGACTTAGCTTGAGTTTTTAGTCATTGTTGCGCTAACGCGTTCTGTAGATGCGGCGTTAACGATTCTACAAACCATTTGCAGTGTTGCCCATCTATTAATGTCATGTTTGCTTCGCGAATTGTGCACTTCAGTCTTTGATCCAACTCCCATGGGGTTTCGCCTGGTAGCATTGTGATTTCCTTGAATCTAATAATCGACTTTGCCTATGATTGTGGCCTGCTAAATTCTTTGTTTAGAGCAACTTGGATATCTACTATCCCCGCATTCAGATTGTCATTGGAATGCTTAATATACTAGGTCATCACGCGATCCTGTAGAGTGCTGACCAATGTTGCGTTCTTTATATTGTCATCCGTGACACCTTGTGCTTCCCATACAGCTTTTATCACAAACCAAAATTGGTTCACATCTTCATTCCCTACTCCCTTGAATATTGGTAGCTTTATTGTGCTGGCCATACTGCTTTGCGATGGTGGCGGAGGTGGATGGGAAAAGTCAGGGATGAAGACGATGAAACTGGTGGTGGTGTGGGTGGGGGTGGTATGTGCGAAATTCTTTGCCTTCTTAGATTGATCATACTTCTTGGTGAGACCTTTGCAATCTATTAATCCCTTCCTCATGGAGTTGAAATCAATGGGCTAGTGTCTAGTACTATACTACCTTCGTTTCTGTAGATTCTCCCATTTCGCGTAGCTGCAAACATCAATCTATTCGCATAACCCGCTTTTCACATTGTAGCATTCTAATCGAAGTGTTCAAAGATTTAATGTACTTACCTCGTGGTCCCTTGAGGAAGCAGCATTGTGCCTTGTTGTAACTAAGTGAAGTATCTATCGTGGATTTAGTGATGAACCCTCCTATGATTCGATCAAGCCAATGGTCGATAACACGCGCGATCTTATCTTCTAATGCTCTAGTTTTCGCACCACTTTTGGAGTCGACACAATAGATTTGTCGAGTTTACACATTCCTTAGCTATTTTCTAGCTTTGCAATCCACTCATACAACTCAGTGGGAAGGATGTAAACAAAATTTCATGGATCTCCGTATATACATAGTAGTCTAAACACTCTTCCTTTAATAGTTGCGGATTCCTATTTTCCTATGCTGCGAATTTGTGAATCTTTCTGTCCAACCAATGTTCAATTCCTTTCTTTATCAGATTCTAGTGATATGAAATTAGACATCTCTATGCAGATCCCAGTCTCAGCAATGGAACCATTTTTTGGCTTGTTGGGGCCTGACCTAGGTTCGAAGTTAATTAGCTAAACAAATCCTAGTACTACTATCCATTTCAGCAACAGTCTGCGAAGTGCAGACAGAGGTCTCACGTGAAGTAGTATGGGAGGGTGTGAGAATCAAGTTTACACACCCTGGAGATGTCTAGTGAGTTTGACTCGTGCTTCATTTATCCCTGCCCATAGGTGGCTTCGCGCACTTTCTTGTTCCTCACAACCTGATACACTGCCTTCACGCAGCCCTAACCAAGGGTTGTGCCACACTCTACGCTATTACCTGAGATCTTGTTTATCTTCCAGTATGTTTTAAGCACCTTCACCCACTTAAGTGTGTTAAGTTATACTTAACAATAAAACACATTCATATAGGTTCACGCAGTAAATAAATAGTATATTTTGAAACTATATCAATCATGCATTAAACTAGGAAAAGATACATAGAATTATAGCAAAACTTCTCTTTATTAACTCATCTAATGGTTACAAACTTGACCTACCCTATGCACTTAGCTACAAGGGTGTACGCACTCAGCTGCAAACTACTAGGCCTCTATGCACTCAGCTGCAGAGCCTTCTCCTACTCTACGACCCAAAGACGCACTTTACCCTTCGACTCAATCACTTAGACTTCTCATTCATTTTTCCCCATTAGATATCTTTTACACTTAGAGCCTCACTCTATTTATACAACCCATGGTCTACGAACCATGGGTATGCTTATCCACCCAACATTACATTACAAAACTAGGGTGCACAACCTTGTGACTCTATTATGACTTCGGGCTTCGCGCCTGCAATTCGCAGAGCTTTTACAAAATACTTTGCTCAACACTTAGGCTTTAAGCCCCAAAGCATGCCTTGGGAGGATTCCATGCCCAACAATGTCAAATCATTTATGGGATTAGTGGTGTATTATAGGAGATTCATTAGTAAATTCTCATGGATTACCTATCATATTAAATATTTTCAGAGGAAATGAAAATCAAATGAATGAATAGAGGAACATGCTACTAGTTTTGAACAGTTGAAATTTTTTCTTACAAATGCTCTGATACTGAAAATTGAGTTCCAGATAAAGAGATTTTGGTGTGTATAGATTCTTTCAAAATAGGGATTGGTGGAGTTCTAATGACGGAAGGATAGGTAGTATGTTGTGAGTCAAGGCCACTGAATGAGCACGAGGAGAACTACGTAACATATGATCTTGAGTTGGAAAACATCATCCATGCATTGAAGATGTGGAGACATTATCTGCTTGGAAGGAGGTTCATTTTGATGAGTGATCATAGTGGGATGAGATACCTTTTTAATCAACCTAATCTGAATGCGAAGAAATATATGTGATTGTGTACCCTTAGCGAGTTTGATTTCGAGATCAGTTAGATTAAGGGTAAAATGAATAGGGCTACAAATTCTCTTAGAAAAAGAGTTCAAGTAAATCAGATAGCACCTATGAGTTCATATGGGACATATTCATAGGATTAGATCTTGCAGGAAGCACAATAGGATGACATGTACTAGAAACTTAAGCATGGGCTACAACAATAGGGTACAAGTGAACAGGATGGGGGCAATCATCTCACAGTAGATGGTTTTGTTAGATTTAAGGACAAGATGTATATGCTACAAACCAGTGTTTTCAAGAGGCTTAGCTTGCTAGAATTTCGTGTTAAGTTGTATTCAGGTCACCAGAATATCAAAATAAATTGACAAAAATTAAGAAGTTCTACCCTTGGTCGAACTTGAAGAAAGATGTGGTTGATTTTGTTGTAATATGTTTGGACTCAATAGGTAAAAGAAGTGTAAGCGTAAAAGTGGTTAATTGTAGTTGATTCGAATTCTAGAGTGGAAATGGGAGGTAATTTCCATGGACTTCACACATGTTTTTCGATGACATATTGACAGCATGATTCCACCATGGTTGTGGTTGACAGGTTGACTAAGGTAGCACACTTCATTCTAGTTAATTCTATGATTTCAACTAGTGAGGTAGCATAGGTCCTCATTAGGGAGATAATGGTTGCATGGTATTCCTAGGAATATTGTGTCAAACAAAGATTCCATGTTCACATTCAGGTTTTGAAAAGTGTTGTATGCATGTTTGGCTACAAAGTTGGCCTTCAGTACAACTTATCATCGATAGACAGATGGACAGATAGATAAGGTCAACAAGATTCTTGACAACATGTTGATGATGTATGTTATGCATCAACAATGGTAGTGGGAAGAGTTTCTTCAATTATTGGATTTTTCATATAAAAATGGGTATCGGGAGTCACTAAGTATGAGTCTATTTGAGGCACTTTATGGGCACAATTGTTATACTTCTTTTAATTAGAGTGATCCAATGAATAGGGTATTGATTGGAATATATATTTTGGTAGAGATGGAATAGTAAATGAAGGTTATTAAGAAGAATATAAAGGAATCATAGGATAGATGGAAGAGTTATGTAGAACAACATAGGGAATTTAACGAGTTTCAGGTTGGGAAACATGTGTACTTTACACATCAAGCCCAAGAAGAACTTCTTGAGGACTGGATCATGTGCCAAGATGGAACCTTAGTATTTTGGGCCTTTAGATATTCTTGGGAGGATTGGACCAGTGGAATAAAAATTTGCACTATCTCTAACAGTGAAATTTTATGATTTTTTTCTATGTCTCATTACTTAAGAAGTATGTGAAAGATGATGATAATGTGATTGACTAGTTTGTATTGTAGGTGGAACCATAAGGATAATTCTAGTCAGAACTTGAGTATATTTTGTGGAAAAGGATTCTCATGCTCTGAAATTGAGTAATCGAGAATGTTAAAGTGTAGTGGAAGCACTTTGCACCCAATGAAGCTACATGGGAGTTGGATGATAAGATGCAGGCTATGTATCCTTCAATGTTTTCCAATTGAGGCAAAGGAATTTTGGTATATACATTTGTATTTATGTATGGTTGTTATTGTAAATACTATAATGAGGTGTATTATAAAGCTCCAATAAGTGGTATGGTTATCATGTTTTCATGTTTGTTATGTTGGTTTCTCTTTTCACCAGGGTGTTCATTGTAAATACTACATCGAGCTAATTTATAAAGCTCCATGGGTAGTAGGTTTTGGTTTTCAGTGGTCTTAGTAGTCATAGGTGTCATAGAACATGAAGGATGGTGTTCCCCTAAGGGGTAGGGGTATATATCATCCCCAAGTTAAAAGATCGTGTAATAAAATAAATAAAAGGAAAAATAACAACAAGGTCATGCAACATGTATTCCAAGTTGAATGTTCGGTAAAAACATAGTGTTGGGGATCACCTGTGATTAATTTATGGATATGGAAATTGAAAAATGAATTGGAAAAGGAAAAGTGGCACTAATTGGCATTTATTTATTAAAATAAGCGAAAATAGAATAATAGGAAGGTGAAAGGTCACAAATTTTCATGTGAGCAAAATTGAAGGAAAAATAGAGGAAAATGAAGAAAGTAGGGGCCTCAATGATAAAAAGGTATTATGAGGACTAATTCACAAAATTTTGTCAGTTGCAGCTTGGATCTATCTTCTATTCTCTCTCTCTGTCTCTCTCATACTCTTGCACACTTAGACCATTCTCAAAGCATCCTTGGAGCACCCTAGCATACAATTTATTTGGAGAAAGAAGGCAAGGAAAAAGCAGGAAATTTGAAGGGGACAACATGATCAACAAACATAGTGAGATTTCCTTGTAGGTAATAGGCTCTATGTATGATATCCTTGTTGTTTTATGGATGCAGGGTATATGCATGTGATTATTTGGTCTTGATCTATCATTGGAATGGAAGATTACTTGGATTGGTAGTGGTCGTAGCGTTTCCTTGTGATTTCCTAGATAGACATGGTGTTGTGGGTCTTTTCAACTTGATTGGTTTCTAGTTGTTGTTCATAATTCCTTATGGTTGTGGGTTGGAATAAATTCTCTGGAAGTCTTGGAAGAACTTGGGTTGTGTTACTAGTATTAGATCCTAGGTTGGAAAAACACTCTAGATCCCTTGGCTGGTTGAGTTACTAGTCTTGGATCTGGGTTGGACAAACTCTCTAGAGCCCTAAAAGGCTATGGGTTGAGTTACTAGTTCCTAGAGCCGTGGAGAGCTTAGGTAGAGACCAATCTGGTTAGTGTTGGTGATGTATGGATTTCAGGTTGAATCACTAGTTGAGGTTTGAGGTGTTTTTCCCTCTAGAATCCCTCGTTTGGTTTTACATGTTTTATTCCATGAGATCCCACATTCATGGTTGGAATATGGAACGGGGGCGATTGGCTAAAAAAAACATTTGGTTTAGCCCAATCTATGGTTGGTTGGTATATGGAAGTTGGATTTTGCATATGTTAACAAGATATCTTATCCTATTTTATTTTCTGAGTATTTGTCATTTGATATTATGTGGCTTTGATGGTTGTTCTATCATGGTTCATATGACGTTCATTTGTTGGTTATATGTTGGCTATATGATGTATATTGTATATCGAT
The DNA here is from genome assembly GCA_000404065.3 of Pinus taeda. Classification (NCBI taxonomy): domain Eukaryota; kingdom Viridiplantae; phylum Streptophyta; class Pinopsida; order Pinales; family Pinaceae; genus Pinus; species Pinus taeda. Next base: position 21,716 of record APFE030708075.1, read on the forward strand.
CTTGACATATTTGATTAGTCAATGAATGGTTAATGAATGCATCAGCTAATAGATATTATTACAACTATTATTAGTGGGAATTATAACTTCTTGGTAATTCTTGGAAATGTTTCAGGCCCTGATGTTCATATATGCATTCATGACTTGTAGATTACATGTTTTCCATATGTTTGAAAAAATGACTCTCATGGTTAATCCTGGGTAGGTCAATTCTTTGATCAAGTTTTGTATGAATGGATTTCTCTATAAGTCATAATTTATAATTTTCGAAAGTCTCACTAAGTTCTAGGTAGTTGTATGTAGACTGAACTGGAATTTAGGTTCAGAATCTGGGTGTTGGGCTCCAAAAATGGCACTCATTACCATACATTTTTCACCTATGCTTCCATTATTCATCACTATTCATCACTTTCGCTCACTATTCATCACCTTGTCACTCCATTTTCCCTACTATTCACCATTAATGGGTCTCATTCATATTTTCCAGATATTATTTATTTTTAAGCATTTTTGAGAGAAATTCCTGATTAAATATTAGAAAATAATATATTTTACTTTATATATGGAAAGTGGATTGTTTTTGTGACATGTGTAGGTTCCAAGGAAGCTTCCAAGGCATCTTTATGTGGCCATAAATGATAAAATTCGAATTTGAAAAGATAAGCTTCATGGAGGAGATCATGGAGGATAGGGTTATGTGTCATCATTGGTTGAGAAATATGTGGGTCAAAGGAGAGAATAGTGGGTCTACATTTATGAGGTTGTTATCATAGTTCTTGTATAAATAGGAGCACCACCTCCATTCCAAAGGGAGGACTCTTAGAGCATTGTATCCAATTGATGATGGAATAAAGCTTCATTTGACATATATTTTCATTATGTAGTTTTAGAAATAGTTTTCCATTATGTAGCTTTAGATAGAACTTACCTTAATGTAGTATATGGAATGGCTTGTCACTTTGTTCCTAGGAGAATTGAGCTCACTCTAGAAGGAGCAAAGGAACTTGTTATTTCATATTAGATCTTATTTTATTTAATTGCTTAGATGTTTGATGTTTGAGGATTTGATTGATGAATGAGTTTCAAGTTAGAATCTTATCAGTACATGAGAGGATAACCAAGAGTCTAAGTTAGACTCTCTCTTTACCTGATTTGATTTGTAATTGGAATTCATCTTTTTGCTCTTATGTTTCAAGTTATTTCATTTAGTTTACGCTTATGGATGAATTTTAGTTTAGTCTAGATTAGTACGAGAGATGACAATCAAGAGACTAAGTTAGTCTTTCTCTCTTTGAATCTAAACAACAACTAAAGTTCATTCCCTTGTTTGCATTTCAAGTTTCTAGTTTTATGGTTTCCCTATGATACTGTAGGGAAGGACAACCAGGATCTTCTAAGTTAGGAGCCTCTTCCCTTGCATATTATATTGAACCGTAGATAATTTAATTAGACATAGAATTAGTCGCCTACTCCTGCACATATAGTGCTGGCATCATCAAAAGCTTATGAGTTTCCCTGGTCGATATTTAATGCAGCAATTTAAGCCCAATAAATTGCCCAACACTTGTTATGTCCCAAATCATAGAACCATCATGTCTCATGACCAGAAGGTCATTTTCACCATCATTGTTGAGTCTATAAATGAAATGTTACAGCTCCAACCAGGGCCAAACCTAACTCCCCTCTCAACTGGAGACCTGTTGGACTTATATCCCAAACTAATCTCTACAAAATTGGCCCAATTCCTCCAAACCTTCATCAAAGAAGAGAAGCACATCCCTAAAGACCCCCCTCCATATGTAGCAGTTATATTTTCCCCTTGGGGTCAGAACATTGTAGCCATGATATCCCGTATCATGGGTTATACCACCAACGAATATATTCATGAAATTATCTTAGTTTTCATGTCCATCTACACTCCAAGATGGCCTCATGCTATTATCTATGACTATTCCCAGTTTATAGTTGATAGGATGCATGACCAGTTTCTAAGAATGAGCAATGAGAGAGTTTTCAAATACTCCTCTGTTTTGTATCGTCTTTTCCTATATTACTAGTCAGATAAGTTTCCATTCACCCTTAAGAAGCTTGACACAAAGGGTCAACCCACATCAGTCATTTTTTGGACCCCATTAATCCATGAGTATCAGTCTCCATACTCTTATTCAGACTTCATTGAATTATTTGTACATCCAGTTATGAAAATGTTGACTAGAAACCCTCCTCCAAGAGTCAGTCCAGAAATAAAGAGAGTCCTTCAACTGTCAAAGTAGACCAAAGTGGGTGACTGGTACCTTTACCAGAACCACACAGAAATCAGGATATATGGTTGCATGCTTGCACCATATAAATTGCTAAGATACCTCCCTATGAGGTTGTTTGCATTAGAATACTATAGGAAAATTATCAATGTGGATGAGGTAAACTTTGTCAATGCCAAGAAGAAGGCTAATTTCAAAATAAACGACCAACTAGGCCCATTCATATGTAATGCTAGGAAGGCTGGGAAAGAGGCAGATTTGATATTATAGAATATGAAGTTCCAAAGAAATTTTGTTTGGAGATATGACCCTTTGGAATTCATCACCAATAAGTGAAAAAAATATCAAGCTAGGACCTTTTATTCACCATCCCATACCTGAGATTGAAGCCTATGCTAACTAATCAGAATGGGTGGAAGGAACCCTAGTTGATCAAGATAGCACCGGAATAGAAATATAGAATGCTCTAATAGATCTGGAAAAACAACTTGATGAGGGTTCTTTCCTACAGATGCCAGAACAATCAAGCAGGAAAGAACAATCAAGTAGGCCAGAACAGTCAAGCAGGCTAGAATAGTTAAACAGGCCAAAGTAGTCAAGCAAACCAGAGACAACCATGAGTACCCCCTCAGTTGTGCAAACTCCTCTAAATGAGGAGAAGAGCCTAAAAAGAGGTAGGGAGGAGGCCACCACATCACCAAGGGCCACTTCACAGAATTATGCAGATACAAGCCAAGCAAAAAGACAGAGAGTGAATCTTGTCTCTGAACAAGAATACACAGAGGAAACAACAAAAGTCACCAGCACAGAAGGAAATAGGAGCAAGCCCATCACCGCATTGGTAGGCACACCCTTCACATCACAAACGCAGGTGTTGGAAAGGTAGCTTAGTCTTGAAGTATATTCCTTCAGAATGCCTACTGACAAAGGCCAAGACATCAAGCAAAAGTACAAGGAAATGAAATCAAGGAATGAGAAGCTTAAGGTCCAAACTTATGCCCAGTACCTAAAGATAACCCCTACCAAATAAACCAGGCTAATCTTGGCCTTTGATATCAAAGAGGGGAAAATGCAGATGACTTTTATCAAGCCTACAACTCAACAGCCAAAAACAGCCTTAGATTTCAAGAAAGTAGATTTTGAAGTGCTAGCAATGGATATCCATCCCATAGACCAGATTGAGCTACACAAGAAAATAGGGGAGATGATATACTCCACCTTGACTGGAAAGGCTATAGCTACCCACCAACTACAGAATTCCTTAAACAACATATCTGCACAATTCCAGATGGAGAAGGCCTCTTCACAGGCCAACGACACAAGAATCAAGTCCTTAGAGGACATAATAATTAAATTAGGACATGATCCCAAGGATATAAAATCCACATAGTAGCTAATTAAGAAGAAAAATGATGATATTTTTGCACTCAATAAGCAGCTAAAGATACCCCAACTGCATCATCCACAAACATTAGAGGTCCTACAAGCATAACAAGGACATGAAGAGCTCATGGACTTGGTCCTGAAGTTGAATGATCAACTCAAGGAGATATAGAAGGAGTTGGACACTTTAATTCAATCAAAGAAAAGCGACTTGGCCACAAATTCCAGAACTGTCATCCCCACGGTATCCACAGTGGTTCCTTCTACACTAGCAGCATCATTGGCACCCACAGCTCCACCTGCAACAACGTTGCCAGTAACAGCAGGATCTACATCAGGAGAGAAAGTAGGAGAACTTGTGAAAGCCATTGAAGAAATGACCATCTAGGCTACAGAGATGAAAAAGCTAAAGGAAAAGGTGGCAAAGTTGGAAACTGATTGCAAACTAGCCCAACTCAAGCAAAAAAAAGAAACACAAAATGCACAAAGAATGGGTGAGAGAATCAAAACCCTAGAGAAGGATTTAACACTAGATAAACCACTTGGACAAACTAAATAAATGTTGTGGGCCAATATCATTAACTCTATCAATGATATTTGGCCATCAATCCAAGTAATTTTTTAACACACAAAGTTGGTGAAGATAGTGACTAAAGCTATCCAGAAAGTAAAAGAGGAGTTGGGAAATAAGCCAGAGGATGCCAATAGACTCATCCACTTCCTCAACAACAAAAATAGGTATGAGCTCCAAGAGCTAAATATAGAATATAGGACTACTACCATTTTAGAAATAAGGAAGGTCCTTTCTAAAAGGAACCTTATGCTTAATTTGGAGGAAAAGTGCCACAATACGCAGGTAGCCATTGATAGGTTCATGGCTAAATTCTAGATTTTGAGGGAGAAAGGTTTGCCCAGTCTTATGGTCATCCATGATAAACTAATGACACAATTGGTCTATGGGGATAGACTTAGAAAATTGGCTAAGGAACAAGCCAATTCTTCATCCATCAAAGCCCTGCCAATAGGCAAAGTATTATTTGACACATTTGAGAACTTGGTTTTCCTTGAGCATGAGGTAAAACATTTGTTCCTCACCAAGCCCAATTTTGCAAAGTATAGTAAGGCTGATCAAATCTACAGGAGAATGGTAAATGTGAAATTACCATATGTAGAATGGTGGGAGACAATGAAAGATTGATTGTGATAAATAAACAGCTGAAAGTTACTACGGAGTAAAAATGAAGGCAGCAAGGGTGAAACAGGTAAAAATAGCACAACAGGGTCAAAAGTATTGGGGTCAAAGAGTATCAGTTGACATATGAAAGCAAAGAATATTCCAGTGTGAAACTCCACAACTGTAAGCCAACATAAAGGGCTACACCTCAACCATAAAGGCCAGCACAACCATAATAAAAGAGACAACAAGAAATAGTTCATTAGTTGTCTCTATCTTCTTGCAAGAAGATATTTGTATTTCCTGAAATAAATATCAAGTTGTTTTGAGATATTTTGTTATATGTTTTTGTACAAATACTTCACAATTTGAAGTATGTAGGGCAGATTCCAAAAAATTTCTATAGACTTTTTCTCTCAAATCAGAAATTCTATTGTATCAATGACTGGATTAGCTTGCTGGATCAAGGAATAAAGATCAGATATTTTATAGATTTGTTGTGTAAAGAGAAATAAAAATAAGTATTCTCTCATGTTCAATGTTGTTTTTCTTCAAGTTTTTCCCATAATCTTTTATGTATCTCTAAAATCTAAATGTTATAAAATGGAATGATATTTCAGAAATTGCTTAAATGCAATCTCTCTTGACTGTTATGCATTATTATATGTTTTCTTCACAAATCTAAGCTAAGGAATTCCTGGTTGCTCCTTAGTTTAGGTAACTTCTTGTGATCTATAGCAAAATATTCTTAATTGCCCTTTGTTCATGATTATCCTCTATTCTTCATTCTGATATCAGTCTAAGGATTCTTAAGTGCCCTTTCACCCTGGTTAGAATTACTTCACCCATTAGGCCTAAAGATTTGCATTTTGCTCTGCTAGCCTACCCTGTGAACATTCCCTTTGATGAATAGGTCCAGTCTTGCTATCCATTTGTTGACTCCATAGTTAAATGGCTTGAAGACCTATCTCTATCCATCTGCTCTAAGAATTCCACCACCCAACCTTCAAATCAAAACCAAAACCCCAAGGAACACTAAGAATTAGCCTAAAATCCCATAAGAAACAAAGCTAAATTATATAGATAGAGCCCTCTCTAAGTCATAGGTTGGCTAGAGCATATACTTAAAAGATTGGTTTGTGGTTACCTCACTTTCTTCCTTCTTTTGATAACTTCTAAGGAAAATTTTGAGTGATAACATAGTGGCGACCATACTGGGGAATCAAATCCTCAGTCTTAATAAACCTTTAAGAAAAAATTAAATATTTATTTTAAGCCTCTTAAAGGGTTTATTAGAAATTATTTACAAAATCTCACAAAAACAAAGTAATTAGGAAAAGATTGAAATTCTGGCTTCAAGGAGAACTCACTACATTAGGGCTAATCTAGATCCAAACCCTACCCCAGTAGTTGATAATCCTAACCTGATTTCGAGAAGACCTAAAAGAGAAGAAAGTTCAATTAGTCAAACACCTTTAATCAAAGCCAATTCGTGCCCTGATGAGTGGTTGTTTTTAGAGGACCTTCCCATTGATGTGTCATTTGATCTTTCCCTATTTAGAACAAGGTCTGAAAGTGCACTTGATGAAATTGTTCTAGATCCAAATCTTATTGCAAACCTCAAAGTCCAAATGGCCAATCAGTCAATTGATGAATATATTCTGAATTCACCACAGTCATCCCTTACCACTGCTAGGAACCCTGAACTTTCTGAACCAATATCCACTACTCTTAGTTCACCATTATTCCCTTCAACCTTTGAAGTTCATTCACCACCTCCATTTATACCTTCACTTCCTTACCAACCTACCATTACTCATTAACCACTTGTTGGTCCTAGTTCATCCTCCACTACTGCATCACCTTCCAGTGCCTCAACCCCACATTTTAGCCCATCCTAGCTTATAGACAAGGCAAATAGATATGCTCTCCTTGTCTTACATGCTCCACTTGGTGCCATGCCAGCAGACTACTAGAGTAAAATCATCCAATTTGATGGCATAGGACACTACACTGCACAACACCATGTTAATAAAATGGCATACTTCTTTGAACATCATGAAATTGATATTGTGGATGTCCAAATGAGATTATTCGCTCAGACTTTAGCCAGTGATGTTAGAAAATGGTTTAGATCATTGCTTGATAATAGTATTGATAGTTTAGAATTATTTCAACAACACTTTTTAAATAGATGGGAAAATAAAAAGAATCCTCTACAGATCCTTTTTGAATATGAAAATATTAGGAGAGGACCCAATGAAACTGTTCAAGATTATTGCACCAGATTTAGCAATACATATAATGCAATTCCAGTTAATCTTAGACCCCCACCTGACTTAGCATTAATAAAGTTCCCTGACGGTTTTGACACAGAGATGGCATTCTAGCTCAGGGAAAGAAACCCCCCAACCCTAGAAGATATGCAAAGCGTAGGAGTAAGCGTAGAGGCTAATTTATTAGCTAAAAGAGCTAGAGTTGGGAATGAAAGAAGAGGATCAGCTAAAGATGAGCCTTCACCCTCTGACATTAAAATAGATTGCTTAGCAAAAGGCATGGAAAAGTTAATGGATAGAATAGAGAATATAGAGAGGAAACCCTAGTGGGATAATAAACAGGCACCTCCAGTTAGAAACCGAACTTTAGGAAAAACCAAAACCAAAATACTGTAAAATGGACCTAATCAGAATATAAGACCTCCTTTCTAGGCAAATGATGCAGAAACATCCCATCCTGAAGACCTAGAGCAAGATACAAAGATTAGCCTGATGGGATTAGATAATGAAGGTGTTGTCTTTCTGACCCAAGATGATTAAGAATTGCATATGTTGCAACAATTGCAAATCCATTCTAGAGAGTCATTTGATTATAAAAAAGGTTATGATTTTTCCATCTTTGAAGTATATAAGCAATACAACCTAAGGAGTAAAAAGAATTCTTATATCTCCGACCAAACCAAGAAAATGGGGCCAAATCAACCAAAGAAAATCAAAGAAGCCCTAGTTTCTAAAATCCTCCAAATACTCCCCAGACAAAACTAGAATTCTTCTAGCCCTACCATTGAAGATATAACCCCTAATCAACCTTCTGATGATCAGCCCTCTTCTTCAATTCCCCCACAAAAAACCAGTGGACACACCGCAAAATACTAGATTGGAAAATTCACAAAAATAAGTCCCCAATAAAGGAAAGGATGACCATCCAACTCAAATCCCCTGTTGTCAAAATTCCAAACCCTCAAACAAGGAAAGCCCATTTTCCTTTTAATTTGGGAGAAGAGGTAGCTAAGCTAAAGATTTTAGTCCCTTTGACAGAGTTAATCAAGAATGAAACCTACAAAACACAGATAAACCACACCCTGAACCTTGTTGAAAATTAGGATTCTATTAACCTATTTGATGACCAACTTGAACTTATATTTGGTCCAGATGTTAATGGAAAACCACTAAAAGGAGGAATACCACCTTTCTATATTAGTCTTGGCATCCATGACAAAATTATTCATAATGCAATGCTGGATTATGGAGCCTCCCACAACTTAATGCCCAAATTAGTAATGGAAAAATTTAACCTAGACATTACAAGACCTTACAAGGACTTATTTTCATTTGATTCAAGTCAAGTAAAGTGTCCATAGTTGATTAAAGACCTCTGTGTCACCTTAGTTCTATATCCTGCCAAGAGCATCCTTATGGATATTGTGGTTGCATACATCCCACCGAAGTATGGCATGTTGTTATCTAGGTCATGGGGAGCCAAACTTTAGGGATCTCTAAAACTTGATATGTCATATGCAACAATTTTTATTTTTGGAAAACCCAAGAAGTTGTACCAAGAAACTTTAATGAAATACATGGTGAGTAGCTAGGATCATCATCAAAACTTTCCTATCTACTATGTACATTCAAACATTGATTCTTTTATTTTGTATAATACTGATGAAACACAAGGAATTCTTTTAGATGGTGTTGATACAAAACCAAAAGAAATTGTGGTTTGAAAACAAAAGGAAACTGTCCAAACTTTAGAACTTTCCACTAAACAAGGTAGTCAAGTATAGGAAAAGTTGGTGGAAACGGATGATGCTAGTTATGAACATGAGATTTTGTGGTATCTTGAGTTTGATGGATCAGTCAATAATTTTGGAGCAGGAGCAGGAGTTTGGATATACAATCTAGAGAATGATTACTCAAAAGGCCATGCCTACAGACTAAATTTTAAATTTACTAACAATATGGCTGAGTATGAAGCACTAATTTTAGGTCTTAAATTAGTTAGGAAGCTAGGAGCTATAAGAGTTTCTATCATGGGAGACTCTAAATTAGTGATAAAACAAATTAATGTTGTATATATGACCAAAGACCCTAGATTAAGTTGCTATAGGGGAACCATTATAGAAATACCAAACACTTACTTAGAAACCTAAGTTGTTGTAATTCCTAGAAAATATATTATGCAGGCTCATAGTTTAGCAATGTTTGCCAGTGCCTGCAAGTTACCCTTTCTACCTAACTATTAGTACACTGCTGAAGTAAGGCACAGGCCTGCAATTCCAGATAATTTGAAGAACAGGCAAATATTTGCTGATGACAAACAAATAAACAACTTTTTGATTTCAGAACAAGAATTTGTAAATAGAAATATAGATACTCACACATCAATAGACCCTAACACTAAAGATAAAATAGAAATAGATGAGATAAAAGGTGAAGAAGTATATAGATTTCATCCGACTAAATTTACAAAATCATATGTAGAAAACCTAGAACAAGTCGAGATTGATGACATAATTAGCAAATACAATGAAGTAATCAATCTCAAAGACAATTTCTTACCTAAGGGATTAAACCCTTTGGAAGACTTGTTTGATTCAAATGATGTTTCTAGAAAACCTAAAATGGAACCTTTGAAATCTAATATGGACTGTAATATTGGCACCGATGAAAATCCAAAATTGATCAAACATTCTAAATCATTACTTCTGACTGAAAGAGTAAAATACATTGAGTTATTAAAAGAATTTTGGATGTCTTTGCCTGGAGTTATGAGGACCTCAAATCCTATGACACTAGCATCATACAACACACAATCCCTATAAAAGAAAATCAAAAGCCTTTCAGCCAAAAACTTACAAGGATAAATCATGCCCTATTACCTTCAATTGAAAAGGAAATCCAAAGAATGTATGATGCTAAGATAATTGCACCAGTAAGATTTTTTGATTGGGTTTCAAACCTGGTGCCAACTAGGAAGAAAACTGGCGAGATAAGACTGTGTGTGGACCTTAGAAACCTGAACACAGTATCCCTTAAAGAAAATTACCCTCTCCCCAAAATGGACCATATTTTGCAAAGGATATTTGGATCAACCAGGATCTCATTATTGGATGGGTTTTCTGGTTACAATCAGATTTTAGTTCATCCTAATGATCAAGCCAAGATTGTCTTCACTACTCCTTGGGGCACATTCATGTATGTGAAAATTCCTTTTGGACTAATGAATGAAGGAGCCACTTTCTAGAGGGCTATGGATATATCCTTTTCTAAAGAAATCCATGATTTCCTAGTGATATACCTAGATTACATTATTGTATTTTCAAAATTTGAGAACCAGCGTTTCGATCATGTAGGGCAGGTTTTTATTAAATGCAAGAAATATGGAATTTCTTTAAACCCCAAGAAGTATTTGTTTGGATTAGAATAAGGTAAGTTACTAGGTCATATAATTTCAAAAGATGGTATCTGAATAGACCCTACAAAAATAGAAGCCATTTTACAAATACAACATCCAAGGAACAACAGAGAATTACAAGCTTTCTTAGGGAAAATTATTTTTCTTAGGAGATTTATTTCTAATCTAGCAGAATTAATTAGATCACTGAACAATATGTTGAAAAGATATTCGACCATCAAATGGATTGTTGAGGCTAAGAAATCCTTTGAATACATTAAACTAGCCTTGATTAGAGCACCGGTTTTGATGAGTCCAAAATTTGACAGAGATTTCATCTTATTTTCCATTGCTTCTAAGCACACAAATGCTGCAATTTTACTGTAGAAAAATGACCAGGGCTATGAACAACCTATTGCTTTCTTTAGCAAGGCCCTGAGACATGCCCCCTTAAAATATAACATAATGGAAAACAAGCTTTTTCGTTGGTCAAAGCTATCAAGGACTTTAGAGTATATATTTTATATTTTCATATAGTAGACTATGTTCCCAATTCAGTAGTCAAAGACATCCTAACATAGGGTGGTCCAGATGGAAAGAGGGGAAAATGGATTGCTACTATTTTAGAACATGACATAAAAATCAGACCAACTAAGTTAATCAAGGGCCAACGTCTAGCCAAGCTCATGGCTAAGTCAAACTGTTAGGCCTTGGATATAAACTTTATTGCACAAATATATAATGAAGAGGAGATGGTGACTCCAATAATCAGCCAGGATTTTATTGAATCACCATGGTATGCTGATGTCATTTATGTTTTACAAAATTTACAATCTCCTCCTGGATTATCTAAGACCAAAGGTAGATTTTTAAAGATGAAGTCCTTAAATTTTTGTATATTAGACAATGCTTTGTTTTGGAGGAATCATGAAGGTATTCTTCTCAATTGTTTATTAAAAGATGAATCTGACAAAGTATTGCAAGAGTTTCATGTAGGTGACTGTGTAGGACACCTTTACTGGAAAACCATTGCAGACAAAATTCTTAGAGCTAGTTTCTACTAGCCAACTTTGTTTTCTGATGTCAAGAAACATGTGACATCCTCTCACAAATGTCAAATTTTTTAGGGAAAGAAAAAGCTTCTACCGTTACCCCTCAAGCCAATCTCTACTGAGACGCCTTTTCAACAATGGTTTCTATACTTCATTGGTGAAATTCATCCACCTTCCTTTGCCCAACACAAATGGATCCTCACTACCACAAACTATTTCACCAAATGGATAGAGGACATACCTTCAAGGAAAACCACTGAGAATGTTATCATAACATTCCTTGAAAATAACACACAGTCATGATTTAGATGTCCAACTAAGCTCATTATTGTTAATGCAGCAGCCTTTAAATCCAAAAGAATGATAGATTTCTGCAACAAGTATCATATAACCCCAGGCCATTCCATAGCCTATTATCCTCAAGGAAATGGACTGGCAGAATCCTTGAACAAAACCCTGGTGAACATAATCAAAAATTTGTTGGAGGACAATAAGGAAACATGGAATAAAAAGCTATTCAATGCCTTCTGTGTCGACAAACTAACCACAAAAAAATCAATTGGTACCTATCCCTACCAACTAGTTTATGGGATGGAAGTTGTCTTCCCACCCTCCTTGGGAACACCAGTGATGAAGTTGCATCAAGAGTTGCAAGTGGAACCAAATAGTATCCAAAGAAGAATAAACCAAACAATAAATCTTCAACAAACTAAGGAGGAAGTGTACATCAGATCCCAGATTGTACAGGAAAGGATCAAGAAGATTTTTGATAAAAGGACCAAGGCTAGAGATTTCTACCTTGGTGACAAAGTCTTGAAGTGGGACTCAAGGAGGGAAGATAAAGGTAAACATGGGAAATTTGATTTCCTATGGAAGGGCCCATATGTCATATATGCTTTCAGAAGTAATAATGTTTTTTTCATAGGAGAAATGGATGGCACAAAATCAAAAGGTGGACCAGTGAATGGTCGAATGCTCAAACACTATATTGAACCTAGCTACTCATTTTTACTTTCCATTATACATATTCCATTTTCCTTCAAAAATTTTAGTTTGGATTGGATGGTGGTCATTGAAGTTGAAGCCTAAAGAGAAAGCCCTGAGCTTTAAAGATTGACTATCATAAGTATCAATAATGCAGAGGCATAGAGGAAAATTTTTCAAGGTAACATCAACATCAATTCAAAGGCTACTGATCTACAAAGTTATTGATATTTCACCAGGAAATGCCATCCCCAAGTGGAGCCACTGTTAGGTTCCTATACCAATAGGAATCATAATTTTGATTGACTAAGATTAAGCCTTGTAATATTGTACATACCTTTGCTTTCTGCAAGTGTTTTCCATATTAAAAAAAAAATAAAAGATGTAAAGAGGGTATGTCCTACAAGAATAATCAAAGGACAAAACTAATGAAAATAGGTCAAAAAATGAAATATATGAATCCCAAAAGACAAAAGAGACCATGTAAAGTGTGCAAGTCAAAATGCCACTACTATTTACTTTTTATGCTTAATAAATGATTGTGTACAGCTTGTTACTTATGCCACAATCCATGAATAGTCAAAATATTTAAACTTGGCTATGTCATGTTTTCAATTTTATGTTTATAGTTAGAGAATAAAATCTGACCAACCAGTGTAATCTTGGTAGATAATTAGATAGGTAGATTAAATAAAAGTGAGCTCAACTGTTTAATCTAAGCCCTTTGATGATATAAGGTTTGATTTAGATAGTTAGTTATGTAAAGAAAAGAAAATATCGATAAGGGTTCGCTAGCTTAAATGCACCCTAATAAAGTGAAGAAAAAAAGATAGGATAAGTAGATGGGTAAGTAGAAGGAAGGTTGCAAAAGTTTGATGATTGATTAGAAAAAAATCATATTTATCATATTTCATCATATGTTCCAAATATGAATGGATAATAAAGCATGCAAATGAATTTCAAAGTCAATTAATTAACTCCCCTTATTCATTTCACTCTTTACTTAACTAATTTCCCATAATAAAGTTCAAAGTACTTAAAACCTTTAAGTCAAAGAGGCTCAGAGCATTTCTCTGAATTTTGGAGGGACTAGACCCTCAGCTCAATGACTTATGGATATCAAGTACTAAATTCCCCTCATAAAAGTTCATCCCCCCTTCAGTGCATTCATTTTCCTAATAATACTCCTTTTTCTAAGGTTAAAACACTTATTTCCTAGGAAAAGAAATTTTTCCCCATATAAAACACTTTTCATACAAAAAACCCACAAAAATGCTTTAACCTAAGTATTAATGTAAATATGTGAAAAACATGTAATTCACAAAAAAGCATTTTGCTTAGTGTTTTTCCCTTTTCTGCCCATTTTTCATATTAATTACTAATTTTATTATATTAAATCCCAATAAAACAAATTTCCCGTATATATTTAACTCCAATGTATAAATTAACCCTACACCCTAGTTTAATTATAAACTATGATTTTCACCTAAAACCTGACCAAAACCTTTAACTGGTCGATCAATGACCAAGTTAATAAAGCCCCCTTTAATCCTTCGTTAATTAGCCCGATGGCCTAAACTCACCTTAAGCCATTATTAACCCTGATACAACAGTAATTAAGTGCCTGTTGGGCCCCCCACTAGCCTTTGCGTAGCTTCTCTACTCGATCATGTTGTGATCGCCCCCCTCCTCATCTGATGGCTCTCATCCATATCGGGGCAAACTGACATCCATCCTCTACCCACCCGATAAAGTGGTTTTCCCCCTAGCCCCCAATTCTACGTGTCATTCGATGAGTGGAATCAGTCGACCCCTCCCAAATACCACCGAGCACCCAAAAGCAGTGTGAAATGAATTGCTTACTGCCCTCCTACTACGTGACAAATTAACCACTATTCACCTCGTACCTGCCAAAAAATATTTTTTTTATGTATAAAAGCCAAAAGCCCCAAACTTCTTTGTTTTCGCTGAATTTTTATCTGCAAGCCTCTGTATACAAGCACGACATATGCAAACGTCGAAGCCATAAACCCACGTACAATTTCACTCCAAAGATGCCACAGACAACCCAGTTGCCTTGCATCCTATACAAAGCCCATTCGACCACTTGCAGTCACCAACCACCCTACTCAGAGCCAATTCACCCCAATTCCAAGTATTTAATCCAAAATTCACCAAATACCTTGTCAATTTCAAAGTAACCAGTTGCTGAGTGTTTTAGTTAAGTTAAAAATTAATTAAAAATACTCAAGAGCTCAAGCCCACTCCTTGTAGAACACCATTGCCCTAAAAAAATTGAAATTACCCCCCATACTCAAATCCACAAGAACTGAGTATGGTTGTCCTAATTACTATGGATGTGATACCCATCTCTTCACCCCATTTATACCTGGACCACTTTCCCCTAGCTGATAAAGATCTGTAGATTAAAGATTCCATTGTCATAAAGCTCCTACTCAAAATACATTTCCAAAGTAGGGACAAGTTCCTGAACCAGGCTGATTAAATTGGCCTTTGGGAGTCAAATTTACCCAAGTACCAGTTCCCCCAAGTCAACCTTTTTCCTGAAATTGTGCATATGTGTTATGCTTGTTATGTCCCAAGTCACATAACCATCATGTCTCATAACCAGAAGGTCCTTTTCACCATCAATGTTGAGTCTATAAATGAAATGATGCAGCTCTAACTAGGGCCAAACCTAGCTCCCCTCTCAATTGGAGATTTGTTGGACTTATATCCCAAACTCATCTCTGCAAAATTGGCCCAATTGCTCCAAACCTTCTCCAGAGAAGAGAAGCACATTCCTAAAGATACCCCTCCATATCTAGCAGCTATATTTTCCCCTTGGGGTCAAAACATTGTAGCCATGATATCTCGTATCCTAGGTTATACCACCAGTGAATATATTGATGAAATTATCTTAGCTTTCATGTCCATCTACACTCCAAGGCAGCTTCCTACTCTTATCTATGACTATGCCCAGTTTATAGCTGATAGGGTGCATGACTAGTTTCTCAAAATGAGCAATGAGAGAGTCTTCAAATACTCCTTTATTTTATATCATCTTTTTCTATATTACCAGTCAGATAAGTTTACATTCACCCTTTAGAAACTTGACACAAAGGGTCAACCTAGGTTAGTCATTCTTTGGACCCCATTAATCCACAAGTATGAGTCTCCATACTCTTATTTAGACTTCATTGACTTATTTGTACATCTAGTTATGACAATGTTGACTCGAAACCCTCCTCCAAGAATCAGTCCAGAAATAAAGAGAGTCCTTCAATTGTCAAAGCAGACCAAAGTGGGTGATTGTTACCTTTACCAGAACCACATAGAAATCAGGATATATGGTTGCATTCTTGGACCATATAAATTGCCAAGATACCTCCCTATGAGGTTGTTTGCATTAGAATATTATAGGAAAATTATCAATGCAGATGAGGTAAACTTTGTCAATGCCAAGAAGAAGGCCAATTTCAAAATAAAATACCAACTAGGCCCCTTCATATGTAACTCTAGGAAAGAGGCAAATTTGATACTACATAATATGAAGTTTCAAAGAAGTTTTGTTTGGGGATATAACCCTTTGGAATTCATCACCAAGAAGAGGTAAAAGGTCAAGCTAGGACCTTTTATTCACCATCCCATACCTAATATCAAAGGCTATGCCAACCAATTAGAATGGGTGGAAGGAACCCTAGTTGATCAAGAAAGCACCAGAATAAACATAGAGAATGCACTAATCGATCCGGAAAAACAACTTGATGAGGGTTCTTTCCTGCAGGTGCCAGAAAAATCAAGCAGGACAGAATATTTAAGAAGGCCAGAACAGTTAAACAGGCCAGAGCAGTCAAGCAGACCAGAGACAACCATGAGTATCCCCTCAGTTGTGCAGACTCCTCTAAATGAGGAGAAGAACCTAAAAAGGTGTAGGGAGGAGGCCACCACATCAGCAAGGGCCACTTCACAAACTTATGCAGATACAAGCCAAGCAAAAAGATAAAGAGTGAATCATGTCTCTAAACAGGAATACACAGAGGAAACAATAGAAGTCACCAACAGAGAAGCAAATAGGATCAAGCCCATCACCCCATTGGAAGGTACACCCTCCACATCACAAACTTAGGTGTTGGAAAGGCAACTCAGTCTTGAAGTATCTTCCTTTAGAATGCTTACTGACAAAGACCAAGACATCAAGGAAAGGTACATGGAAATAAAAGCAAGGAATGACAAGCTTAAGGACCAAACTTATGCCCGGAACCTGAATATGACCCCTACCAATCAAACCGGGCTAATATCTGCCTTTGGTATCAAAGAGGGGAAAATCCAGATGAATTTTATCAAGCGTACAACTCAACAGCCAAAAATAGCCTCAAATTTCAAGAAAATAGATTTTGAAGTGTTGGCAGGGGATATCCATCCCATAGACCAGATTGATCTACACAAGCAAATAGGGGAGATGATATGCTCCACCTTGACTGGAAAGGCTATAGTTGCCCACCAACTATAGAATTCCTTAAAAAACATATTTGCACATTTCCAGTTGGAGAAGGCCTCCTCATAGGCTAATGACACAAGAATCAAGTCCTTAGAGGATTTAGTAATTGAATTGGGACATGATCTCAAGGACATAAAAGCCACAAAGTAGCTAATTAAGAATAAAAAAGATGATATCATTGCACTCAATAAGCATCTAAAGATACCACAGCTGCATCATCCATAAACATTAGAGGTCCTAGAAGCCCAGAAAGGACATGAAGAGCTCATGGGCTTGGTCCTGAAGCTGAATGACCAACTCAAGGAGATAGAGAAGGAGTTGGACACTTTAATTCAATCGAAGCAAAGTGACTTGGCCACAACGTCCAAAAATGTCATCCCCACGGTATCCACAGTAGTTCCTTCTACACTGGTAGCATCATTGGCACCCACAGCTCCACTTGCAACAACATTTCTAGTAACAACACAATCTACATCAGCAGCAGGTACATCAGTAGAGAAAGCACAAGAACTTGTGAAATCCATGGGAGAAATGACCATCTAGGCTATAGAGATGAAAAAGCTAAAGGAAAAGGTGGCAAAGTTGGAAATTGATTGCAAACTAGCCCAACTCAAGGAAAAAAAAGAAACACAAAAGGCACAGAGAATGGGTGAGAGAATCGAAATCCTAGAAAGGATTTAACACTGGAGAACCACTTGGACAAACTAAAGAAATGTTGTGGGACAATCCAAGTAATTTTTGAACAGATAGAGTTGGTGAAGATAGCTATTGAAGCTATCCATGAAGTAAAGGAGGAGTTGGGAAATAAGATAGAGGATGCCAATAGACTCATCCACTTCCTCAACAGTAAAAATATATATGAGTTCCAAGAGCTAAATATAGAAGATAGGACTACTGCCATTTTAGAAATAAGGAATGTCCTTTCCAAAAGGAACCTTATGCTTAATTTGGAGGAAAAGTGCCACAATATACAAGTAGCCATTGATAGGTTTATGGCTAAACTCTAGATTTTAAGGGAGAAAGGTCTGCCCAATCCTATGGTCATCCATGAAAAACTAATGACACATTTCGACTATGGGGATAGACTTAGAAAATTGGTTAAGGAACAAGCCAGTTCTTCGTCCATTAAAGCCCTGCCAACAGGAAAAGTATTATATGACACATTTGAGAACTTGATTCTCATTAAGCATGAGGTAAAAAAATTGTTCCTCACCAAGCCCAATTTTGCAAAGTAAACTGAGGCTGATGAAATCTACAGGAGAATGTTAAATGTGAAATTAGTAGATGCAGAATGGTGGAAGACAATGATAGATTTACTGTGATAAATAAACAGCTAAAAGTTACTACGCAGTAAAAATGAAGGCAGTAGGGTGAAACAGGTAAAAACAGCACAACGGGGTCAAAGGGTATTAGGGTTAAAGAGTATCAGTTGAATGATGAAATCAAAGAAGATTCTAGCATGAAACTCCACAACTGTAAGCTAGCATAAAGGGCTACATCTCAACCATAAAGGCCACCACAACCATAATAAAAGGGATAGTAAGAAATAGTTCATTAGTTGTCTCTATCTTCTTGCAAGAAGATATTTGTATTTCCTAAAATAAATATCACGTTGCTTTGAGATATTTTGTAATATGTTTTTGTACAAATAATTCACAATTATAAGTATGTAGGGTGGATTCCAAAACAATTCTATAGAATTTTACTCTCAAATTAGAAATTCTATTGTATCAATGATTAGATTGGCTTGCTGGATCAAGGAATAAAGATCAAATATTTTACAGGATTGTTTTTTAAATCGAAATACAAAGAAGTATTCTCTCATGTTCAATGTTGTTTTTCTTCAAGTTTTTTCCATAATCTTTTATGTATCTCTAAAATCTAAATATTATAACATGGAATGATATTTCGGAAATTTCTTAAATGCACTATGTCTTGACTGTGATGCATTATTATATGTTTTCTTCACAAATCTAAGCTAAGGAATCCTTGGTTGCTCCTTAGTTTAGGTGACTTCTTGTGATCTATAGCAATGGATTCTTAATTTCCCTTTGTTCATGATTATCCTCTGTACTTCATTCTGATCCCGGTTTAAGGATTCTTAAGTTCCCTTTCACCCTGGTTAGCATTACTTCACCCATTGGGCCTAAAAATTTTCTTTTTCCTCTGCTATCCTACCCTGTGAACATTCCCTTTAATGAATTGGTCTTGTCCTGCTATCCATTTGTTGACTCCATAGCCCAATGGCTTGAAGACCTATCTCTATCCATCTGCTCTAAGAATTCCACCACCCAACCTTCAAATCAAAACCAAAACCCCAAGGAACACTAAGAACTAGCCTAAAATCCCATAAGAAACAAAGCTAAATTATATAGAGAGCCCTCTCTGAGTCATAGGTTGGCTAGAGCCTATACTTAAAATATTGGTTTGTGGTTACCTTAATTTCTTCCTTCTTCCAATAACTTCTAAGGAAAATTCTGAGTGATGACAGAATCCTTGGTTGGAAAAATTCTTTGGAAGCCCTTTGTTGGTTGATTTACTAGTCGTGGAAACCTTGGTGGGAAAACACTCTGGAAGCCTGACAACAGTTGTGGGTTGAGTTACTAGTCCTAGAAGCCCTACTTAGAACAAACATTATAGAACCCTGGATAGCTTGGGTAGAGACCAATCTAGCTATGGTTAGTGATGTCCTACCATGAGGTGGAATCAATGGTTGAGGGTTGAGGTGGTTTTGCCTCTAGAATCCCTAGTTCTGTTCCGGTAGATTTATTTCATGAGATCCCACATTCGTGCTTGGAATATGGCACAAGGCTGATTGGCTAAAAGAAATATTTAGTTTAGAAAATCTATGGATGGATGGTACGTGGAAGTCACATACCTAGTTACATTTCCTATATGTTAATAAGAGTTTATTTCCCCTTATATTTGATGGGTAAATATACTTGTTTATGTGTGGTTTTTATGGTTGTTATATTATTGTTATTTATGTTGGTTATATGTTGGTTATGAGCATGATTTATGAGAGACTTGATGTATGGCTCCCATCATGTTTGATTTGAAAATGAATGAACAATCAATATATGACCTAATAGATGATAATGAATCTATTGTGATAAGGCATCAATTCTTCCTTATGATTCTCAAATAAATATGAGACCCCTATGCTCAGATTTGTTGTTATCACCTGTAGAATGCATATTTGTGACATGTTTGACAAAATTCTTGTTGAGTATTTGTTCAAGTATTTGCATTAGTATAAATGTTTCTATGTTGTTTTCATTTTCTGAAGTTTCATGATGTTTTGGTTAGTGGTGTCATACCTAATCCTAAAAAAGTGGCACAAAATGTGGGGTCAATGTCTCATAACTAGCAGAAATAGTCCCCAGTCACGAGCATGCCCTTTTGTAGGAGTGATTGGAGGATCCCAGTCACATGAATACCCATGTCATGGGAGTGATTGAGGCTCTGGATCAGTAAAATGTCAAGTTACCTTAGGGCTTAGTCACCTAGAAGGGCTGGTTGGCTCCTAAAGGTTCTGTAACATGTGTAGAAGGTATGATTGGTTGTGTCATGTCAGTATCACTTCCTTAACTGTGCATGCAGACTTGAATAAGATGATGGTAGTATCTCTTCATATATTTACCCCATTTTTCATCCAAACTTAAACAAGAACGCAACAACTTACACGTATAATCATAAATATAGAGATGCAACAAAAAAACACTTCATTTCATTAATAGAAAAATATTGAACTATTCTTACAAACCGAATGGAAATAAGATAGCTCGGGTGATGGTAGATTATCTCTAAGAAGAGATGTGGTAGTTACATGCCTCTAAACTGAGTTACAATGTGGCTCAATGGCATTTTTATTATTGAATAATAAGAGAAAAACCCTAAACAACCAAAGACCTAACTTGAGGAGATGTAACACCAAGAGTTTATGGGCCCGGTTGTGGTCTGTTGGGCAACCAACTTCCCCGGGTCGTAACTTGATCATATTATATCCATTTGATGTGCATGATATCTCATTGGAAATATCTCTCTGAGGATTACAACCGCTGACATGATTTCGATAAAAATTGCCAAGAAAACATCATTTAGGGCCTCAAAACGTCGCCCAAAGTTCAGGACCCAAAAAACTGCCAAAAATAGTAAATCTTGCTACAATTAACGAAATTGAAAAACTGAAAGAGAAAGTGGTGGGTGTCCAAGTGGGATAGGAGGGTCACCACCAACATCCACCCAGATCATTCCACCCCCCTTAGGAAGCAATGGTCCTCATTCTACTAAACCTGGTCCCTTGTGAGATGTTCTACAATCTTTGATGTGTCCATTAATGGTGGGAAGCATGGTTGAGGGCAGTCCACATTGAACACTCGGTGCAAGCCAAGGAATGGGGGAATGACGTGCTCCAAAGCATTGTTTTGCACAACCTTGGTAATGGTGTAAGGACCATATTAGAGTGATCTGAGCTTCTGATGGGCTCTTATAAGGCATTCTTTCTGTAGATGCAACCAAACTTTGTCACCCACCTGAAACTTATGTGGCACTTGATGTTGATGATGTCATTGTTTGTACTTGGCATTTTCCACAATGGATCTGTGATATATCAACCCATTGGGTAGAGGTACTCCAGGAGTCAAATCAAACGAATGCTTGACCTGACAGTGCAATGCTATCCCTGTGGGTGGGAGAGGATGTCCTTGAATTCTTTCATGACCGTATCCACCTACTTCTGTTGCATGGAGGAACCCTTCTTAGGGGCCATAGATGTGGCTATGATCTTCCTCTTACTTTAAGAATGAACTAGAAAAAAAAAAAGTTCCTAGTCTCAGAGATGATCTTACTGCATTTGTTAGCAGAGATCAAAGAGGTGGTGGTAGGTCGGGCTACCTTTGGTATCCTGTATAACATATTACCCAAAGAAATAATCACATAGCAAGGTCTAGACTCATATATAGCTATCTCTTCCATAAGTATGGCTGTCCTAATAATACATCACAAACTTCAATAGGAGAAACATCACACAATACCACATCTGTGAAGGGCTTGATGTTGTAGGCGCTACAAGAAAAAAGGACATTGGTGGCAGTCGAAAAATGTCACCATAAGCTCACTAGTGATGGTCAAAAGAGCATTCGTCACCAAAAACTGAACATCACCAAAGGTGGCGTCACCAAAACTATAGGTTTTTTAGTGACATACAAATTCCATCACCTATAATTATTTATAGTGATGGATAGCGACCGTCACCATTTCATATGAGCAATGGTGATGGACCATAGCCTCCATCACCAAAAACTAAACATCACCAAAGGTGGCATCACCAAAAGTATAGTTGGTGTAGTGACATTCAAATTTCGTCACAAATAATTATAAAAATGATGGATAGCGACCATCACCATTGCATATGAGCAATGGCGATGGACCATAACCTTGGTCACCAAAAACTGAATGTCACCAAAGGTGGTGTCGCCAAAAGTATAAATGTTATGGTGACATTCAAGGTCCATCATGAATATTGATTATAGTGACTGATAGTTATTGTCACCATTTAATATGAATAATAATTATTTATTGTGATGGATCTTTAATGATTGTCACTATTGGTGCATATATATGGTGACGTTCATTGACTGTCACCAAAAGCTGCATTGCTAGAAGTATAGGTGTTGTGGTGACATTCAAGGTCCGTCGTGAATAATGACTATAATGATGGATAACAACCATCACCATTTCATATCAACAACAACAATTTATGTTTACGGACCTTTGAGGGTCATCATTATTGATGCATATATATGGTGGCATTCCTTGACTGTCACCATTTCATGTTTTTGTTGAGGGTCGAAAGATGTCAACAAAGCTCATTGGTGATGGTAAAAAGATACTTCGTCATTAAAAATTGATCATCGCCATTCCATATGGATGTCAGAGCACGATGGAATCGAACCACCAACCTCCTGCTTTTAAAGTAGGTGCTCTCCCATTGAGCTAGCAGCCTTTAAAGAATTATATTTTTTAAAATTAGACCTTGAAACTTCATCAATTGTAAATTCTACAACTTTAAATAAATTAAAGTCTCGGAAATATTTTACTAAACAAGCATAGAAACATCGAAGTTGTAGGTCCCTACCTAATGGTTATTGAAGTTATGAAAACTGGGTGTAGGGAAATATAGTTATGTATAAGAGAATCAATATGTTGAGTTGAATACTCAATTAGAAGTGAAACTTTGAAGACATTTATAACCTATAAATGACCTATAACTATCAAATGCACCAAATATTCCAAAGGAAATGTCATAAGTGGATACCATATGGAAGAAGAGGAGGCATGGACTTGGAACCCTTGTACATCTTGACATTCCTTAGCACTTGGCACATCTTAGCTTGTTTGACATGTCTTCGTACTATCTGGCACATCTTAGCATGCACTAGCATTCCTTAACACATCTTGGCAATCATGACCTCACAACTAGCATTGCATTTTTCCATGACTTGGGAACCTTACATTCAGTAGCACACCTTGGTACTCCCTAGTTGTCATGTCGTCTGTTATCCTCCATAATGTCCCAGGCTTATGAGGAGATCGATGAAGGTAACCACGAAACAAGATTTTAGTTTGGTAGCTAGCCCTAACAAACTAGAGAGGTGTCTCTCTATGAAATCACAACCAATAGATGAATGGAATGTAAAGGATTTTAGGCTAGATAGCTACGCTCAGGTGGGTTTTTGGAAAATTTAGGGACTTGGAACTCTAGCTAGGATAAAACACCTAACATGCATGACATAATCTCCCTAGAATAGAGTACCTCCTACCTAGAAGAGTGTCTGCTGCTCAAAATATAGAACCCTTCTCTACTGTGCAATTTTATTAAAGATAAATCTATGCATAAAAGAGTACTAAGAAAAACACCTAAATTAAGAAAAGTGAGCAGCTAAGACAAACTATAAAAGTATAATAAATATGGCTCTATAAAAGTTTGGGAAACACTAGACAAGCATGATTTCATACAATAACAATAAGAAGCCTAAAATCGATGCGATTCTTTCATCGTTGCTATACCCTCCCAGCAAAACTAGAATCTATAGCATGTACCCCAAGACTGGGTGCATTTGCTGGAGGTGTAGATTGAAAGGATTTGTTGAGATGAAGTACTATTGAAGGAGAAACACCTTCAAAAAAATAGATAAGATCTACTATGAATTCAACCCATTTGAACATAGACCAAGGCTTCTATTGGGTATACTTCTCCACTGCATGGAAACTGCAATGTATTGTAGTGTTGCTGAAGAAAAACCACCTTTAGTGCAACACGATAAAACCCTAAGAGATATTCTCATTGTCACCTCGATTGTCGATGATATCATCAATATAAGTAACAACTTTGATAATTGAAAAACCAAAAGGTGAGATGCATAGATCATTTGAAATGACATATTTGGGCATACTTTATTATTGTTTAGGAGTGTTAGTATAGAAAATTCAAGGTAGCCTATTGTGTCTTTATGTCACAGGCCAAGGATTCGAAGAAATACATAAAATATTAAATAGAATGGTATAAGTCAATTGCAAGTTCTTTTGAAACAGGAATGGAATTCTCCTTGTGTGGGTTCTAGTCTAGTGTATATAACTTTAAATAAGAAAATGATAGTTATGGGGTTGAAATTGTCTCACAATTCATGAAAAGTCCCAAAACTTTTCACTAGAAAGAAGTAGAGCGAGTCATAAGGTTTATTCAAGGGAACACCCTATTCATAGAAAGATAACTTGAAATTATTTTGAAATATTATTTCTTGTCTTCTTGTATGTGTGTGCTTTCAAATGATAACCACATCCAAAGACTCAATAAAAACTCTGTTAAAGTTTATACTAAAGCACTGATGAGGAAACCCAACGCTTAATGACAATTGAGAGAGGAATATGTCGAAGGATTTAATCTTGCACTCGGTCATAAAAAGGAAGTTGGGGTATCCAGCATCTTACCAACAAATAGACTCCAACCATAATGTGAAAGGCAGGTTAACTATGAAACCTCTTTCGCACTTTGTAGTATTGTTCCCTATTGAATTCCAACAAGTATTTGGCTGCTTAGATCCAGAAAACTCGTGCTAGGTAAACTCTGCATGATACAATTGTGACGTGCAAGCTTGACACATGCTCTAGTTTCCCTCTAAAAGAGGGTAAGTCAAAATATTATGGCAATATTAACTATAATTTGATCATACACTATTGAGGTATTGCATGGAATAAATAATATACTATCAATGCACTAATGAAGAACTCAAAATAAATGAATTTATTATTGCTACAATAGCACCTCTTGGGATTCTCGGATAAAGCACCTAACCTTCATGGAAAAATCTTCCTAGAATAGAGTACCTCCTACCTAGAAGTGTGTCCCCTGCTCAAAATATAGAACCCTTCTCTACTATGCACTTTTCTTAAAGATAAATCTGTGCATAAAATAGAACTAAAAAAAACACCTAAATTAAGAAAAGTGTGCATCTAAGTCAAACTATAAAAGCATACCAAATATGATTGTATCTAAGTTTGGGAAACACTAAACAAAAATACTTTCATACAACAACCACAAGATGCCTAAAATCGATGCACTTCTTTCATCGTTACTACAGCCTCATAGGACAACTATAATCTACAACATGTATACCACAGTTGCATGGATCTACTAGAGGTGCAGACCGAAAGGATCTACTCAGATGAAGTATTGTTGAAGGAGAAAAACCTTCAAAACAACATATAGAGACTAATGTGCATTCAACCCATCTGCACACAGGTAAAGGTTGCTATTGGATACACTTCTCCCCTAAATGGAAACTGCAGTGTATTGCTGCTCTATAGAAGGAGAAACACCTTCAGAGAAACATGGATAAAACTATAACATATACTTTCATTATGGTATCTGTTGTATAAGATCACATCAATATAGATAAAAACTTCAATAATTGAAAAACCAAAAGGTGAGTTACATAGATCATTTGAAATAATAGATTTGGGCATACTTTATTACTTTTTAGGAGTTTTAGTATAGAAAATGCAAGGTAGCATGTTGCATCTTTATGTCACAGACCAAGGATGTGAATAAATACAGAAAAGATTAAATAGAATGGTACAAGTCGATTGCAAGTTCTTTCGAAACAAGAATGGAGTTATCATTGTGCATATTCTAATATATTAGGTATAGATTTAAATAAGATATTTATAGTTATGGGGTTGGAATTGTCTCATGATTCATGGAAAGTCCCAAAGTTTTTCACTAGAAAGAAGTAGAGCAAGTTGTTAGGTTTATGAATGGGAACACCCTATTTACAGGTAGGTAACTTCAAATTAGCTGGTCATATTATTTCTCCTCTTCTTGTACGTGTGTTCTTTGAAAATCTAACCACCTCCAAACACTCAAGAACAACTCTAATAAAGTTTATAGGTGTGAAGCACATCTGAGAAAAACAATCACTTAATTACAATTGAGTGAGGAATATGTCGAAGGATTCAATCTTACACTTAGTCATAAAAAGGAAGTTGGGGTATCCACCATCTTGCCAAAAAACCGACTCCAACCATAATGTGAAAGTCAGTTTAACTGTAAAACCTCTTTCCCACTTTGTAGTATTGTTTCCTCTTGAATTCCAACAGGTATCTTGCTGCTTAGATCCACAAAGCTTGTCCTAGGTAAACCTTGCATGATACAATTGTCAAGTGCAAGCCTGACACACACTCTAGTTTCCCTCTAAAAGAGGGTAAGTCAAAATATTATGACAGGCTTAACTGTAATTTGATCATACACTATTGAGGTATTGTATGGAATAAACAATATACTATAAATGCACTAATGAAGAACTCATAATAAATGAATTTCTTGTTGCTACAATAGCGCCACTTTTGGGATTGTCCAAGGAGCCACTAATTTATAACATTTGGAATCTTTACTTGGTCTATAGAAAGATTAAGAAATGGTAGTGATCACTCTTTTCCCTCCCATGGAAGTTTGATACAGATTCAGCGATAAATTGATTTAAAAGTGAGCTATATGCCTAACAAATAGGAGTCTGACTCTTCAACTCTACTTTAGTGGCAAGGAAATATTCAATTGTAAATGCTTGATCTTCTACACTGTAAATTTCTTGATAAATGGCAAGTGTATATATGTCCATTGTCCACATATCCCAAAAAACCATGTATGTCTGGACTCTGGTTGTGTGTAAGAGAGGGGATATCACATAAATAATCCATTATCAAAAGAAAAGGTTAAAGCACAACATTCTATGGAGAATTTTTTAAAAATTACATACCTTAGAAAGTTTGAGAGGACATAACTAAAGCTCCCCTCTCCTTCCACACATCATTAAATATGCCCCTTTTCCAATGCAGATGTGGCCTGCAGAATCAAAATCAATGAATAGAATATGAAAAGTAAGTTTAATGAATTAAAGTAGCTTTGTTATAACTCAAGCAAATAGACTATGAGAAATTGGATTCATTCTCTACAAAAGATGATATAGCAAGATCTAATTACATTTTAAACTAAAACAAAGTTAAATTAGATTCACACTCTGCAATAGATGATATGATAAGATCTAATGACATTTTCAACTCAAACAAAGGTAAGTTGAGTAAGCTCAAGCTCTAAAATGATGGCATCCAACTTCTTAGTGGTAGTTACTGTATATATCTAGCTAGAGGCTATAACATAAAGATATTTGTTATATGTGAAGATAAAAAAATGAAAGGAATGTGAAATTTTGAACATCAACTATAAGTTCCTTTCAAGGACTAGATCAAACCATAAAATTTTTATCAAGATAATCAACTCACCCATGCTAGTATGCTTCTAGTAGTTTCATGATAAAATTCAAACTTAATAAGCTTCAAACAACATAAATTAACCGACAATATGTCTGAGGTTGGTTACCTAAGGACTATATCATACTAAATTACCTTTTGCATCTAACATTGAAAATTACTGTGAAAGAAAGGAAGAAAAATCAATGATTATGATGGATGCAAGTGATGAAATAAAAAAAAAAAAAAAAAAAAACATTTCTTCTTGCTATTGATGAGCCTTCTAGGGGATTCTTAGATGAAGTTGATCCTGATCTTCTTTTTGAAATCAAAGAGACACTTTCTAGCTACTCTGATTTGATGGATAAAAACCCTAATGATTGTGAAAATGAATATGGAAATCAATAAGCATCGATGAACCTAGTCTTGAAGAAGGTGTCTCAAAGTCTAATATGGATAGTATTTTAAATTTCTACAGCTAGAGAGGGTGTTCCCAGTTGGGTTCCCTAGAATTTGTTTTTTCTTGCTATATTGTGGCTGTGTTTTATTTCTATTCTATTCCATTACAAATTGGTAGAGATAATTTTGTCTTGGTGCAACAATTAGTTTCAGATTTATTCATTCAAGAAGTAACGAAATTTCAAGGAAATTCTACACAAGGGACAATTATCTATATTTTCACTGATATCTTTTGCAAGTAAAATTCGCAACTAATTTTTCAACCAAAGTGTTTAGGTTACTAGCAAGTGGTATCACATCATATCTCAACATTCCAATGCATAAATCATACTATTCAATAAGGTTGAGACTTGAGATACAAAAATCTCCCCAAGTTATGCAAGCAAGAAAACTGCAGACTTTTAGTTCTATATCTATCCAACCATAATAAAATTCTGCCATTTTCAACACCCTCTACTCAAAGTTATTCTTGGCCTCATTCAACTCAATTAAGAATATGTCAATCTCGTTGATATTTCTTCTTTAGTTCATGCTTCTAATTTATATACTTATGGAACCTAATATATCATTTATGTTAATTGATTATTCATTCAAAACCATTTAGTCCGTCCAATACATCTACATAATTTTTTGATTAGTTTCTGGGCAGACTCTATCAGACATTTGAAGCATAAAATAGAAGACTATTTTAGTAC
The DNA here is from genome assembly GCA_000404065.3 of Pinus taeda. Classification (NCBI taxonomy): domain Eukaryota; kingdom Viridiplantae; phylum Streptophyta; class Pinopsida; order Pinales; family Pinaceae; genus Pinus; species Pinus taeda. The sequence goes on from APFE030708075.1 coordinate 50,701, forward strand.
CTAGTGTTATAAAACTCTATTTTGGAAAAAGTATTTTGGGTTGTTTCCCTAAAAATATTTACAAAATTTTCATTCCCAAAGCCATTTCAGGGAGAATTTTAGTCAAGGAGAAATTTAGTACTGTTTTTGGAAAATTTGAATGCAACTAAAATAAATTCTTCCCATTTTCTCAAAAGGTTCCAACACCAAATATGAGTAAATTCATAGAACTTAAGATTTGGAGATAATTAAATTTCACTTTGCTTATCTAGGACCATATATGAGTGAATTCACAAAATGTGAGATTTGGATTTTGGAAACACTTAAATTTCACCTCATTTATTAGGATTGGAAGTTCCCTGAGATACAAACATGTAGCATTAAGGATCTAGTTTTCTTGTTTAAGGACATTGTTCAATTTATAAATAGTGATACAAAAATCCTTGTATACATGCCTAACACAGTTATTTGGTCACAACTGATGAAACTGAACTCCATAAATACATAATAGACAAGGTAGAATGCAAGAGAGCATCTACTTTTCAACATATACTCTGACAAAAATAAACATCTATACAGTCATATAAACTTGTCACCATACCAAAAAAGGAATTAAAACCCAAAATAAAAATAGGAACAAACTTGGGTTGTTATGGTTACTATAAAAAAATGTTAAATAGGATAAATATGTTAATATGTCAAAGAGTGTAGTTGATTATGATTTATTGAGCCCAAGGGGTTAGCCCAACCGAATGTCATGAATATTACTAGGTATTTGGCTAGTTCTGTGTTGGCAGGTGCCCTGTTTGAAATCCCTTGGGTGAGGTGCACTAGTCAATGCCAATGGGTTTACCATGGATGCCATCCATGAATGTGGGGAAACATCCATTGGGATTCCCCAGAGCGTTTTTCTTGGAAAGAATAAACATAGGATTTCCTAAAGAGAAATTTTGAGATGCATACACTATACACCCAGTAAAATCAACTCTATAGAGACAAACCATAAAATAAGGAAAAATACAGTTGCTCCAATATAATAAAGGCCACCAATTATATTCATGAAGAAATTATATTCCAAGTATGCTTATGGACAATAAGACAATACGCCTTCATACCCTTATGTGTGGCAAACAAAGATCTTACTAACAATGGATCCTATGATCAAATGAAATAGTGCTAATGTCAATGATGAAGTGAGTGATCGAGTAAAGTATGAATTGTAATTGATCTTTGGTTATATGGTTGTGATCTTACTTCCCTCTTTTGCAACTAATTGTTGAACAATTCCAGATAGATAAGTATTCCTAAATGTATGTATGAATTGTATTGAAATATTACTAATTTTTTATGGTTTATTTCATTGTTGAATTAATTTTTAGGTTTCCCTGCTTGTGTTAGCTGCATTTTTGATTTATGGATTCATTATTAATGGAATGGTTGTGTTTATTTAGGTTGCATAAATCTATAGTTTCATGCATGTCACTAGTAAATAGTTAATATCAATTACTTCGTAAATTTGTGTGAATTTGTGTTCACTTTTTGTGTGAATTATTCAGTTCAGTTACTTCATAAATTTGTGTGAATTCATAAATTTGTGTGAATTTGGGTTAAGTTTTTGTGGAAATTTGGGTGGTAAACTGAAGTACCACATCCTCAAAGTGCACAAAAGTTATTGGGCATATTACATGCATGGACCAATACCATGTAGCTACATTTGACATGTAGGCCCTAAAAATCTAGCTCCTATAAAATAAGAGAAATACCCACAACGAAATGCACCTATAAATGGAACCAACATGATGGAATATGGCACATACAAATCTAGGGGTTGTAATTCACTTAATGCACATTAGAGAATCTAGCTCGGTGGGCCTAAGAGTTTGTGAGAAAGAGTGAGTAGATCGCAGAGTGTTGACTTATTTCACTCTTTACAGAAAATTTAAGTAATGTTTAGTTATGAATCATATAAGTTTTAAAGTAAATTCTATTAATTTTGATAATTTAATGGTTTATTTCAGCCTTTACAGAAAATCTAAGTAATTTTTAGTTATGAATCATGCAAGTTTTAAGATAAATTCTACTAATTTTCATAATTTAAGGGTGCTTTCACTGATCCATAAATAGAGAATGAATAAAAAGAATATGAGTCTATTGATGATGACATCATCACAAGGGTGCTAGAGGTTCAGTTTTATTCCATTGGAGTCTAGTGAGGTGTGCAGTATTCTCATAACAACCCTAGTGACCACAATGTTATAAATTTTGAACATCTAAGCCTCTCATTTGGGTCTTCTGCCCCTCCTTCTTTATTATAATAAATGGCTTCCCAATGTCATCAAATGTCAATGCCATCCCTGCAAACAGTAACAAAGTGAGGCACAGAGATTAAAACATAAACTTAAAAGCAAGGATGAAAAAAATAGCAAATTTGGAACTAGAGATCTCAGGTGTGTGTACTCCTCCTTATGTGGAAGAAGACTAAAAGTAGGGTGGAAATGAAGGTTATAAATGAAAAATACCTAGGTGATATTAATGGATTAAAGATCCAATGGTGGGGTTTGATATCAGTCTTCTACTGGTAAAAACTTAATTCACAACTCTCTTCAATCTCATTTTCCCTCCCACCCTGTGAAAAGTGAAAATATGCTACTCGTAAACTTAAAAGAAAGGATGAAAAAAGTAGTGTATTTTGAACCAGAGATCTGAGTTGTGTGTACTCCTCCCTGTGTGGAAGAAGACTAAAAGTGGGGTGGAAATGCAGAGAGGTTAGAAATGAAAAATACTTGGGGGCCATTAATGGATTGAATATCCAATGGTGGGGTTAGAGATCTAAGGTGTGTATACTCCTCCATGTGTGGAAGAAGACCAAAAGTGGGGTGGAAATGCAGCCGGGTTAGAAATGAAACATAACAGGGTGCCATTAATGGATTGAAGATCCAATGGTGGGGTTCAATATTAGTCTACTACTGGTGAAACCTTAATTCACAACTCTCTTCAATCTCGTTTTCCCTCCCGCCGTGAAAATATGCTACTCGTTTTCCTCCGCTTTATGAAAAGTGAAAATTTAATTCACAACTCTCTTCAATCTTGTTTTCCCTCTCGCATGTGAAAAGTGAAAATATGCTACTCGTTTTCCCTATACCTTATGAAAAGTGAAAATTTAATTCATACCTCTCTTCAATCTCATTTTCCCTCCCACCCTGTGACATGTGAAAATATCTACTCATTTTCCCTCCGCCCTATGAAAAGTGAAAATATACGTGAAAATATACTAGTTTTAGAATGTAAATGAATATTGGAATTAGGGGGGCTTTGTTACATCAAAATTAAGGCTGAATTTTTTCAAAAATGTTAAAATTTCACTCCCTAAAAATTTTTAAATACAATATTTATAGAGTGTAGAGTAGATGTGTAGGTGTAATGTAAGTATGTAAACAATTGTAAATATGGGCTTAGTTAAATAATAATAGTAGTAATAATAATAAAAGTCAAAAGTATGGGGGCGAGTGCAAAAATCTAAATTTTGGCTCAATTAATAATAAAAATAATAAAATTCAGTTTGTTATATGTTGATTTTGTTATTAACTTGTGAATAGGTTTTGTTACAATACCATGAGTCAATACCATGGCTTATCAATACCTCAAGCCCATAAACCATAACTTATTTCACAACCAAAACATTTTATAACAATATGGCAAGATTCTTAACCATGGATATTGAGGCCCCACTTTACAGTGGATATTATTAACTTGTAAAAAGTTGGTTTTGTTATAATACCATGGGCCAATACTATGGCTTATCAATACCACACGCTCTAAAATATAACTTATTTCACAATGAAAATATTTTATAACAATATGAAAATATTGTTAACCATGGATATTCATTCTCACTTTACCATGGATATTATTAACTTGGAAATAGAATTTGTTACAATACCATGGGCCAATACCATGGATTATCAATATCACATGCCCAAAAAAACATAACTTATTTCAAAATCAAAATATTTTATAAGAATATGACAGGATTCTTAATCATGGATATTCGCCCCTGCTTTGTCATTGATATTATGAACTTGTGAATAGGCTTTGTTACAATAACATGGACTAATACCATGGCTTATCAATACCACATGCCAAAAAATCATATCTTATTTCACAATCTAAATATTTTATAACAATATGAAAATATTGTTAACAAGATTCTTAACCATTTATATTCACCCCCACTTTACCATGGATATTATTAACTTGTAAATAGGCTTTGTTAAAATATCATGGGCCAATACCATGGCTTATCAATACCGCATGCCCAAAAACCATAACTTATTTCACAATAAAAATATTTTAATTTAATTTAATTTTATAACATTTTTATTTGAAGCTAATAGGAAAAGGGTTGTAATTAGTTTTCAGATATATATAAACCCTCTATCCTCAAGACTACTAAAATTATTCCCATATAAATTAAATTAAGGTTTTAATAAAAATAAAAATGAGAATACTTTTGTATTTAAAGATGTGAAATTTATATAATACAAATATTAGTAAGAACCAAAATAGATCTATCTTAATAAGGATCCAAGTGATGATAGCAAGCAAAGTGACGGGAAGAGAGAGTGGGGGGATAGTGACAAAGATGGAGGGTGGAGAGAGAGAGAGAGAGAAAGAAAGAGAGAGTGAAAGAGTGATGGGGGAGACAGAGAGAAGGAGGTAGGAAGAGATAGAGGGGAGAGAGAGAAGAAGAGAGGGGGGGAGAGAGATATGGAGTTGGAGGGGGAGAGGGAGAAGAAGAAGGGGGGGAGAGAGAGATATGGGAGTTTGGGGGGGGGGGGGGGGCGCGGCGGAGGGAGGAAAGAACTAACACAGAGGGAGGTAGAGGTGGAGAGAGGCAGTGACAAGGGATAGATGGATAGAGAGAGAGGGAGAGGAGGAGGGAAGAAAGAGAATAGGTGGGGATAAAGAGAGGGAAAGAAGGGAAAGAGACAGAGAGGGAGGCATAGAGATGGAAGGGGGAGAGAGAGATTGATGGGGGGGACAAAGGAAGGTGAGAGATAAAGGGAGAGAAAGGACTAAGAGAGAGGAGGGAGATGAAGTTGGAGGGGGAGAGAGAGGGAAGGAAGAAGAAAGACATAGAGGGAAAAAGGTAGAGAGAGAGAGGGAGTGACAAGGGAGTGATGGAGAGAGGAGAGATAGAGGGAAGAGAGAGAGGCAGAGAGGAAGAGGGAGGGAGAGAGAGATAGATATGGAGAGAGAGTGTATATGTTTGGGGGGTAAGATAGAGAGAGCGAATAAGAAAGAGACGCATAGATACAAATATAGATATTATATAATATTATATAACCAGCCTAGATCCATCTTAAGTTGGATCTATCAAGTGCCAAAAAAGAGGTTTTCACATCAAAAGATTGGATCCCTCTTGGCACTTGATAGATTCGGGTTAAGATGGATCTAGGCTGGCTTAATAAGTTTGTAGTTGTATTTGATAAACTAACATTTTTTTTTATGGTTGTGTTTGAAAACATTTTTTCCATATTTGGTATATTTATCACAATAATATAATCTAATTTTAATTTAATTTTAAGCTTACCTTTTCTATGCAATTCTTGTGTTGTTAGTTTATAGAGATAGACATGTTATACTTTTGGAATTTGAAAGGAAACATATGATCTTAACTTGGTTGTATTGAAAACATTTAAGTGTGTGAAAGAAACATGCCTTCTTAACTTGGTTGTATTAAAGACATAAGTGTTCTTGTATACTAGGTGGGTGCAAACAAGAGAGAGTATATGCTATGTGGATTAAATATTTAAAAACAAATTTTAGTTAAGGTCAAAGTTACAAAAATCTAACAAATAGGCTAGGTTTAGGATATTACTGTTTTGGGACATCTAAAGTTGAAGGTACATTTTATGGAGCTGTAGTCTAAGACCTTGGGTGTGGGGCACATATCATGGGTATCTTGGACTTTTGGTGTGCGTTAGTGGTGTCAACTAGTGGTGGAGAGTCCAACTAATGAGTAGGCAAAGTTTTTCATTTACAATCAAGTATTCTCCCTCTCTATCCAACTCTAAGATGAGGAGTGTGCATAATGGACTTATTATTGTAACAAATTTCAAATATTTGATTATCTTTAAGTTCAAGGGCTTGAATTGGTTGCCTCAACCTACAAATATTAAAAGGAACTATGTGTTTTTTGATTAAAACCTTTCGGTCAAGGAGCTACAAAAGAAACATGCCTTCTTAACTTGGTTGTATTAAAGACATAAGTGTTCTTGTATACTAGGTGGGTGCAAACAAGAGAGAGTATATGGTACGTGGATTAAATATTTAAAAACAAATTTTAGTTAAGGTGAAAGTTACAAAAATCTAACAAATATGCTAGGTTTAGGATATTGCTGTTTTGGGACATCTAAAGTTGAAGGTACATTTTATGGAGCTATAGTCTAAGACCTTGGTTATGGGGCACATATCATGGGTATCTTGGACTTTTGGTGTGCGTTAGTGGTGTCAACTAGTGGTGGAGAGTCCAACTAATGAGTAGGCAAAGTTTTTCATTTACAATCAAGTATTCTCCCTCTCTACCCAACTCTAAGATGAGGAGTGTGCATAATGGACTTATTATTGTAACAAATTTCAAATATTTGATTATCTTTAAGTTCAAGGGCTTGAATTGTTTGCCTCAACCTACAAATATTTAAAGGAACTATGTGTTTTTTGATTAAAACCTTTCGGTCAAGGAGCTGTAAAAGAGTAAGGCCTTATGGCTATTTTTAAGGGGTTGCAATGACCCTCGCCTTGTGGTAAATATGTAGATATGATGCTAATGGTCCTGATCTTAGTACATTCACGTATATAATGTAAATATTTTCCTATCACCTTGCATTGTATAAATATGATAAATAGTTTGTGGTTACCCTGATGTACATGTTGAAGTTATACTTGCATGATTATGGGAAACACTTCTCAGTTATCCTTGTGTACATGGGGAAGATCACAATTACTCTATGCCCACAAATATAATAGTGAATAGTGTCTAACTGAATCAAAACCATAACCATCGACCCAATATCCATTGATGAGGCTTCAACCAATGGTCCTTCCTTAAGGTAACCACTTATAATTATTGATGGCACATTTCTAACTCAATGAACCTTGTATTAACTAGGGGGGAGTTAGATGGAACCTCAATGACTTCAAGGTTAGGGTAATAACAAAAGTTCGACATATACCATAATAACCTATACATATGTCTTTATACTTGGGACACGATATAAGTATAAGGAACTCTATTAATTAGGGGGTTCAAGCATATAGTTGAAAGAGTAAAAATAATTCAACCCAAGACCTAAGAAGAAACTCACAGACACTCATAGGCATAATATTTACAGGCCTTGATGCAGTCAATAAGGGTGGGGAGATATTTTACAACCTATTAACACACATGAATGGATTTTTCTCCCCCCTCACACCTTGTCGATTCTAGAACAGGCCTAGAAAGAGGGAAAATGATAGATAGTGAGAAAATGGGAGGCCAAATGGCAGGAAAGGGAAAATCCAATTAGCCAAGCCTTGACTAACTAGAAGGATGGAGTGAGAAGTAGAAAGAGAAGAGAAATTTGGATAAGGAGACTAGGAAGCAAAAGAGAATAGTGAGAGGAGAGTAAGGGAGAAGGAACTAAGAGTGAACAAGATGAGGAGAGGGCAATCAAAGGCAAGGAAGTCACCAGGTAACTACTCGAAGGGTGTTGTTGCAAAGAGGGTGTCACACTTGGACATTGTGGGGTTTTCACCACGAAGATAACAAATTGAATTTTGATGTCAGAGGTAAGCCTCCATCATGTTGATGAACTGTACATTTGACATTTATGGCATTAAACTACCACTTCTCTACATCTAATTAACAATCAAGTTCTCGGGTCTAGCCCAATGGGAAAATCACTATCATGAACCTCTTTAGAGAACTACAATTTCCAAAAGATCTTATAGTCATATATTTGTTGGTTAGTTTTACAATTTGAGATTCAGGAACCTTACCGTCATGCTTGTGGCTTAGCCATCTTCCAAGTAATGCGATAAAAACACCTAGTAAAATTTTCACACTGAACACTATACAATAAACTTAGTGTTAATATATTAGTGAAGAACAAGTAACTAGCTAGACTCTGGAAGGGTTTTTGGATAGATTGTTAGTGAAACTCATTGCATTTAGGTGTGCCAATGTGTGTTAAGTGTTAGCGAGTGATAGGGAAACACAAGGGAGCACTAAGTCAAAATGCATGGAAATGAATGAATAAGAGTGTGTGAAATGGAGTGTCAATGAGTTCCAGGTGTGGTAATAGGAGAGTGACATGGTATGCTAAGTAGCGCTAAGTCATTCTAGCGTGCTAGAATAACACGTATCCAATATGTGCTAGGTGCCAAGGTGTGCTAAATAGTGCTATGAAGTGTTTGGGAGTGTTAGGGAAACACAAGGGAGCACTAGGTGAAAATAATGCATGAAAATGAATGATTAAGGGTTTGTGACAGGAAGTGTCAGTGATTTCAAGGTGTGCTAAGGAGGGAGTGACATGGTATGCTAGGCAGTGTTAAGGCATTCTAGAGGCCAGGGAAACATGACAAGATGTGCTAGGTGCTAATATATGCCAATGCAGGTCAGGGATAGTTATGGAGTGTCAAGGAAAAACAAGGGAGCACTAGTTTCAAATGCATGAAAATGAATTAATAAGAGCGTGTGACAGGGATTGTCAGCAAATTCTAGGTGTGCTAAGGAGGAAGCAACAAGGTATGCTAGGTAGTTCCAAGGAATGCTAGAGTTCCAGGGCAACATGCCAAGATGTGCCAATTCCTAGGGTGTGCCAATGTGTGTCATGGAGTGCCACAAGAACACAAGGGAGAACTAGTTCAAATTGCATGGAAATGAATGGATAAGAGTGTGTGATAGGGAGTGTCAGCGAGTTCCGATTGTGTTAAGGAGGGAGTGGCAAGGGTATATGCTAGGTAGTGCCAATGCATGCTAGAGTGTTAGGGCGTGTTAAGGAGTGGTAAGGTCTGTTAGGGAGTGGAAAATCATGCCAAGGAATGCAAGGGATGATAATGTGTGCCATGTAGTTTGTTATACGTGCCAAATGTTATGACATGTGAAGATGTAAACTTTGTTGCTTAGTTTTTTTATGGACACGGTTGGACGTGAGCCTTGACTTGCTAACTTGTTAAGTGGGATGAGTTGAGATGGGAATGAGAAGCCTAAGATGATTTATAGTCCATTAGGGGAACAAGGCATAGTCTAGTTGTAGTAAATGTAACTTGGTAAAGTTGTTGTAGTCGAGGCAAGACTTGGTTGGGTTCCTAAGTCTAAAAGAAAATAAGGGTACTTATGAGGGCATGCTAATTAAGGAGTGACACGGTGTGGCAAGGAATGAAAAGGCATGCTAACCTATGCCAGATAGTTTCCATGCATGTCAAGGAGTGCTTGGGAGTGTCAGGGAATCACAAGCGAGAATTAGGTCAAAGTGCATGGAAATGAATGAATAAGAGATTATGTCAGGGAGTGTCAGTGAATTCAAGGTGTCCCATGAAAGAAGTGTGTTAGGAGAATTTCATATTAAGACTTGTAGGAGGAAATCCTACGATTGTGATAAGAGGATAGAAAAATCAATTTGAGACAAAGGGAGACTTTGGTCTAGGCACAACACTATTTTTTCAATGACTTCATTGGGTTCCCAAGTCACAAAAAAATAAGGTTATCTATGAGGGCATGAAAACTAGGGAGTGCCAAGGTGTGTAGGGAATTTCGAGAAGTGATAACACATGTCAGAAAGTTCTAAGGAATGTTAGGCATGTCAAGACATGCCAAGTGCTAAGGAATGCCAATGTGTGCTAGGTTCCAGGATGTGGTGCCAACACATGCTAGGGATTGACAAGGAAACATAAGGGAGGACTCATTTCAATTACATGTAAATGAATGAATGTGTGTGTGTGATAGGGAGTGTTAACAAGTTATAGGTGTGCTAAGGAGGGAGTGACAATTATGATAAACAGTGCCAATAGATGATAAAATGCTAGGAAAGCCTACTAAGATGTGACAAGTGCCATTCTGTGCCAATGTGTGCCAAGGAGTGTAGGGAGTGATAGGGAAACACAGTGGAGCACTAGGTCATAATGCATGGAAATGAAGGAATAAGAGTGTGTGGCATGGAGTGTTAGTGATTTCCAAGTGTGTTAAGGAGGAATTACAAGGCATGCTTGGCAATGCTAAGGAATGCCAGATTTCTAGGGCGACATAGGGCCAAGATGTGCCAATGCATGCAAGGAAGTGTTAGCTGGGAGGGCCAGGGAAACACAAGGGAGAGCTATCTCAAAATTAATGGAAATGAAAAAATAATAGTTTGTGATTATAAGTTTCAGTGAGTTCCAGGTCTACTAAGGACAAATTGGCAATATATGCTAGGCAGTGTTAAGGCATGCTAGAGGCTAGGGCAACATGCCAAGATATCATAGGTGCTAGGCTGTAACAACACGTGTTAAGGAGTGATAAGGAGTGTGAGGGAAACACAAGGGAGCACTAGGTAAAAATACATGGAAATGAATGAATAAGAGTTTGTGACCAAGAGTGTCAGCAATCTCTATGTGTGCTAAGGAGAGAGTGACAAGGTATACTATGTAGTGCTAAGGAATGCTAGAGTGTTAAAGCAGTAGGCCAAGATGTGTCACGTGCTAGGGTGAGCTGAGGAGTGTTAACCGGTGTTAGGGAAACATAAGGAAGAACTAGGTCAAAATGCATGGAAATGAATGAATAAGAGTGTGTGAGAGGGAGTTTCAATGAGTTCTAAGTGTGTTAAGGAGGGAGTGACAAGGTTATATGCTAGGCAATGCCAAGGTATGTTAAACTGCCAAGTGATCCAGGTGGATATTAGTGGCCACCTGCCAAATCCACTTGGACCCCCACCATTTTTCCTTTCAGCTCTTCAGTTTCCTAAATTGTAGCACAATTTACTATTTTTAGCAGTTTTTCAGGTCCTGAACTTCCGAAGCCAGTTCGAGGCCCGAAACGACATTTTTTGGGAAATATGGGGGAAACATGGGTCCATGGACTAATGTTGCCCTTCCCAAAATAGCAGTGCTCAGATAGATCTTTCTAACAAGCTATTGTACGCGTCAAACAGAGATCGTATGCCAAAGTTACGACCCCGGGAAGTTGGTGTACCAATTTACCCAAAATGGGGCCCACAGTTTGGCGTTTCATCTTCTAGGGTTAGGTTTTGGAATGTTAAGGGTTTTCCATTGTTTCTCAATGATAAATAGGCCTTTGAGCCTCATTGTAACACAGTTCAGAGGCATGTAGCCGCCACATCTCTTCTCAGAGATAAGCTA
>APFE030708075.1:65336-107063 GCA_000404065.3 Pinus taeda
ATGACATCTTGCAGCCATTCACCAACTCATTTGTAGTGGTATACTTGGATGACATTTTGATCTTCAGCCAGAGTTGGGAAGAGCACCTCCACCGCATCTGATGGGTTTTCCAAACACTGAGGCAACACAAGCTATGTGCCAATTTGGGGAAATGCACTTTTGGCATGACCCAGGTTCAGTATCTGGGATACATTATTGATGAACAGGGGGTGCATGTGGATCCAACCAAGATCCAATTCATTCGGGATTGGCCATCTCCAACCACTCTGACAGAGTTCCGCAAATTTCTAGGTCTTGCCAACTTCTACCGCAGGTTCATGTTGGGGTTTTCTCATATCACTTGGCCTTTGAGTCAAGTCACCAAGGGAGGAGCGAAGGCAAATTTTTTTTGGTCTGAATCTCAACAGAAGGCATTCATAGAGTTGAAAGATCACCTCTGCACGACACCAGTGCTCGCGTTACCAGATTTACAACAACCATTTGAGGTCGATACAGATGCCTCTAACTATGCTATTGGGGCAGTCCTTACTCAACACGGGCATCCAGTGGCATATCACATTGAAACACTTTCAGACACAGTCCAGAAGTATCCCACTTGTGATAAAGAGATGTATTCCATTTTGCAGGCCTGCAGACAATGGAAGCATTACATTTTGGGGAAGGAAACGGTCATCCACACAGACCACCGACCCCTGCAGTTCATACAGACCCAAGGGAAATTGCAGAATGATCGCCATCAGAAGTGGTCCACATACCTGCAGCAGTTCCATTTGAATATCAAGTATAAGAAGGGTAGCACCAACAATGTTGCAGATTGCCTCAGTCGACCACCGATCATGACGTTAACCACTGTGCTCAACTCTTGTGGGCACGAGACTTCTGATTGGCCACGTCTCTACAAAAGCAACCCAGAATTCGGCCACACATACCAGACACTCTTGGAGGGTCAGCATGTTCCAGATTTTCACCTCCAGGATGCCCTGTTATGCCACCTAGGTCACCTTTGTGTTCCTCCAAGTGAACGTGCCAAGATGATTTGGGAAGCAAACTATAGTCGGGCTGCTGGACATTTCGGGGTCACGAAAATAGTGGCAGTACTGCAGAAGTATTTCTATTGGCTGAATGTTCGACAGGTGGTCGGGAAGTACATCAAATCATGCACTGCTTGTGCCATTGCCAAACCAACCATCAAGAATCAAGGCCTCTATGCCCCGCTGCCTACCCCTAGTCGACCTTCAGAATCCATCTCCACAGATTACATGTTAGGCTTTCCTTCCACTAAGCATGGGAATGACTGTGTTTTTGTGGTCGTCGACAGGTTCTCAAAAATGGCCATTATGGATGCCTGCAAGAAGAATATCACAACAAAAGCCACTACTAAACTCTTCTTTGAACGAGTGTGGGTACACTTTGGGATCCCACAGTCTATCATCTCAGATCGGGATAGTAGGTTTCTCAGTCCATTTTGGTCCAGTCTCTGGTCGATGCTCGACACCAAACTCACTAAGTCAACAACCTTCCATCGTCAAACTAATGGCCAAACAGAGGTTGTCAACAGGATGATCATACACATTCTATGCATGTACAACTCAAAGCATCCACGCACATGGGACGAGAGCCTCCCCTATGTTCAACACAGTTATAACTGGGCTCTCCATAGCTCAACTGGCCACAACCCTTTTCAGGTGGGCTTGGGATTCCATCCACTATGTCCCATTGATGTGGCCATGCCATTTATAGCTACTCACACAGATTCAGCTCATGTCTAGTCCGAAATAGATAAGGAAAATAGCTTCATTGAGCACATTCAACATATTCGCCAACAGGTCCATGACATTCTTGAGAAATCAAATGCCAAGTAAAAGCAGCGACATGATCAACACCGGGTGCCACACAAGTTTGAGGTGGGTGACAAAGTGTGGTTGCATTTGCAAAAGGAACGCCTTACTTGAGCCTATCGAAAACTCAGACCACTCCGATATGGTCCTTACACCATTACCAAGGCTGTGGGAGATAATGCATTTGAGCTCATCATTCCCCCATTCCTTGGTCTACACCCAGTGTTCAATGTGGATCGCCTTTGGCCATACTTTCCACCATTACTAGGCACATCCGACATTGCAGAACAACTCACACCCATAGAGTTAAATCCAGATTGCATGGAACAAGCTGCTGCTGATCGGATCATGGACATACGGGTCAAGCACACTTGCCAGCAGAATATCCAATTGTATCGAGTTGTCAAAGCAGGCCAACTCCTTCACTAGGGCAAGTAGTTCACCAAGGACCAAGTTCAACAAAAGTTTCCTCATCTCATGGAGGAACTCAACGCAATGGGTACCATTGCTTCCTAAGGGGGGAGGAATGATCCAGGTGGATATTGGTGGCTACCTGCCAAATCCACTTGGACCCCCACCATTGTTTCTTTTATCTCTTCAGTTTCCTAAATTGTAGCACAGTTTACTATTTTTAGCAGTTTTTCAGGTCCTGAACTTCCGAAGCCATTTTGAGGCCCCAAACGACTTTTTTGGGAAATCTGGGGTCAACATGGGTCCATGGACCGACGTTTCCCTTCCCAAAGTAGCAGTGCTTGGATAGATCTTTATAATGAGCTATTGTATGCATCAAACGGAGATCGTATGCCAAAGTTATGACCCCGGGAAGTTGATATACCAATTTACCCAAAACGGGGCCCACAATTTGGCGTTTCATCTTCTAGGGTTAGGTTTTGGAATGTTAATGGTTTTCCATTGTTTCTCAACAATAAATAGGCCTTTGAGCCTCATTGTAACATAGTTCAGAGGCATGTAACCGCCACATCTCTTCTCAGAGATAAGCTACCATCGCCCTAGCTGGTTTATTTTCAACTCTGTTTGTAAGAATATTTCAGTGTTTCCCATTAATGAAATGAAGTATTATTTCCGCTGCATCTTTGTTGCATTCCTATTTAAATCCGGATCACCAAGGCATGTCAGGAAGTGTTGCGGTGTGCTAGGGAGTGTTAAAGCATGCCAAGGAATGTAGGGGATGTTAACACATGCCACATAGTTCCAAGGCATTCTAAGACATGTCAGGTGTTATGGCATGTCAAGATTTAAATTGTGTTGCTTAATTGTTCTAGACCAAGGTTGGATGCGATGATCCTTGTCTTGGTAACTTGTTAAGTGGGATGAGTTGAGATTATCCATGAGTACCCTAATATCATTTACAAGTAGTTCTTAGGTGAACAAGGCATATGTTGAATTTCCATGACACATGAGAATCTGGGTTTGGCCTTAGAATTTTTTATGTGAACACACTCAAGTGCCACAATGCATCTACTATGCAGAATGAAATATGCCATGAAAGAAAAAGTAATGGATTGAATGCATAGAGTTTAGGGTTTGCCACATATTCATATGTTAATTCTTATTATTGTGATATACAATAGCCATTTATATGTCTAGTGTAAGACTCCTCTGGAAATTTCTATCCAACAACAAAATTTCTATGGTAAAAGGTGTACTGTCAGAGGTTGCTCCATCAAAAATAGCAACCAAAAGGGACCTTGCTGTGCACACATATGAAGAATTGAGAATATTGTTATCTATGAGTGTTGATGTGGAGGTATGGAACAAAATTACACAAGCAATGAACCTTTTTGTTTAACCAATCAAGATCTAAAAAGGAAAATGTGTGATTATATATACATGTTTGATAGTATTTGGAGAAATTCCAACCTAACCCACAAATTTGTTGACATTTTGTTGGAGCTGACCTATAATTGTTCCTAAATTTAATAAACACATAAAATAGGATTGAATTTTCAATACAAAATAAAAATTGATAGGAACAGGGCCAAATTGTGAAAGTGTAAAAATTGGTATGGTTTAAAGGGACCAGTCCCTTTGAAAAGTATTAAATGTGGAAATGAAGGTTGAGCCTCATTCTAGAACCCCTTTGAGCATCCATCTTAGGAACTGGTGTAGGATGTAACACTTCAGAGTAATTTTTGTAGTAGTGATGTCAACACTTGTATAGTGACATGGGGTTGGAGTTGTCCTGCGAAAGATCATTGGTCTACTTTGGAGCTTCTCTAGGTTGTGCCTTAGATTCTTTGGAGTACAAGGGCATGATTTGATATTTAGTTTGCATTGAAGAAGCTTTGGAGGCTAGATACTGCAGAAAAACCCCTTGTTCTGAACAGGGAAGCACATGCCTCGGAAGAAAGTAACAAAAAGCACACAAATTCGAAACTAAAATCACATCACTATATATTACTCTTTGAAACAGGAAATAACTAAAAATTTCAAACACTACTATTCACTTTTCCTTTAGTCTAGAAGGTACAATGAATTTGGAAACATGTACAGTAACGTCTCAACTTTCTTAACTCCTAACCCTAATGCACCTTCCTTGCATGTATAGGCAAGACAATTAAATTCTGCCTCTACTGAATATGATATGAGATATCCAAACATGCTTCCTTAGCTAAGGCTGAGAATTAATAGCTAGGGAAGTGCTCCTTTTAACTGTGCATGCAAAAAATAAATAAAGCGAAGAGTTTCATTACTCTAGGTGCCAGAAACAAATCCACTACCTAAGGTAAGTGCTTTTCCCAAAACAAGATATTAAGGACTCAGAAACTTTGTTGCTTCCTACAAGAGAGGTGTATGCCAAACAGAAGTAAGTTATCTCACAACTATCCTCCAAATTCATTCACCTTTAACAAAAATATTGTGCCCAGAAAAAGACAAGAGACCAATATGCAATAGAATTCGTTGACTAGGTAGAGACCCTTATGCCCAAATAGAGAGATAATAAGGGAATGTCAACTAGGGTGGAATATTTCACCACCAAAATTGACAAGAGATAGAAGGGGTCAAAAACTATCAGACCTAATGCTCAAGAAAAAATGAATTAATCCACACTTGGTGATCCAAAATGAATTCAATCCTTCTTTATTTATATATTTTCCAGAGGGGTTTCATACTCTTAAGTGATTGAGTAAACCTTACTTTAAACCCCAAATTTGGGTTTTTTAAGCCCAGTTTCCCCAAAAATTGGCCAACAATGGGTATTTTGGGGTTTTCTCCCCTTTATGGAGGACTATAGCCTATGAGGATGCATAGAATATTACGTCCCATTCATCCTCAATTTGTAGAGGATGTTACATGGCACCTAATAAAAGAAGCAATGCTTTGGTTTCGGATTTAATAACTACATGCTTATTTCTTTCCACATAGGACATACATCTTGCAAAAATGATCATGGGGTACAAATACTAAAAAAGGCTTAAATCTTATTAGCATTGTCATAGACCAAGAATAAAAACCCTTTCATGTGAAACAAGGTCAGTATCACATACTACAAGCACAAATAACAAATTCAAAAACAATATACTTATTCAATGGAAGAGTCATGAATCCTATTAGCGCACTTTAAATTGAATAGCTCTTGAGTTGCAGTGTCAATCAAAATTTCTTAGGTTGGATCATAATTAAGTACTCAATGTTGTTTTGGGTCCAATTTGGGGAAAAGGAGGAGCTCTTAGTGACAGTGGGATGATCAAGATTTTTAGAAGGGAGCTCTGATATACTTTTCAACATACAAGCCATTCATTCTAGTGGAGGAGATATAGAGAAGCCTTTCATAAGGACCTTTCCAAGATAAATTTGGAGGAAAATCCATTTTCAAAGCTTAAACATAGTTCTAGATTCAAACAAGAGTAGTCATTTTTCAAAACAAGTATTAATTCCCAAGAAATTGGAGACAAGCTAACATGTTTACCATTTATTCTTCTATTGGACAAGGAAGCATTTATGAAACGTCCTTGGCCCTTTGATCCAGTATTTGATGTAAATGTCTTGATTAGAAATGTAATAAGAGAAGCAGTTTATATTAAGAAAAAGGGAAAAGTAGAGGGCCAGTTAATAATTATCTCTAAAAAACTCTCAATAGAACCCTAACATATTTGAAATGGAAAAGGTTAACTCCATGGTTATTTTTTCCTTTAGAAACTTTGTTAATTTCCATGATTGAAGCATGTATTCATGCCTTGAAAAAGGCTTACAAATGCTTTTGATATTGGTTGAAGCAAGGAAATGTGCAAAGTTACACTCACATAGAGTTATGGAAAAAAAGTATGTGGAGCTTGTTGTCCTAGACTCCACACAAAGAATGGACAAAAGGTTAAAAAACAAAGTCAAAAGGTATGTGTATCTTTTGTCATATAGAGGTAGGTGTTAACTCCACACTCTATAGCAACGGCTTTGTGGCGCAAGAGACACAAAGGTTTGCATGTAGAACTTTGGATTAAAAGGAGTGGAGCTTGATGCTACATGCCCACTATTAACCCACTTTTTGTATGAGTTAAAGGAGATAAAAATAATGAGATATAGGAGATACAAAGTATATACTATTGCTATTAAAATTTAATAAAGCATACTACTATTTCTTCATCGACATCAAAAAAACATCTTCCATAAAATATTTTCTCCATGAACCTGATTTAAAATGAATCTCTTCCATTGATGCACCCAGCTGCAAATGGAAACGATGTCAATGGGCCAATTTTAGTTTAGAAAATTCACAATTAGGTTCAATTGCAAGATCTCCTATTTTCAATTCAGATTTCAATTACAAGGCTCAGTCAAATAGGACTCACCAATTAATCATGATTAATCACAAGTCAGAATCTGCTCGCTCTCCAAATGATCTGATCCAAATCTTTGTGAGTCAAACTCACTTGACCAAGTTTAACTTGTGTTGAATGCAAGCTTGACTTACGACTTTCCGATTAAAGCAGATTCTTGCCATTGATTCTGATTTATTCGATTTTTGGCCTTGACTCAAGGAGAACAAGTTTTTCAAGTTTAGGTATGCCGCATTGCTAAAAACTAAATGTTAATAGTTCCAAAATTTATTTCTCATTTCTCAGGCCCGCAACTCATATGCCGAGACCTTTAGTGATAAATCAGTACTCACTATTACACAGTCTAGACTCCATATCAGGGAACCGCCAGTGTGAGCCTAAGTCCAGACTCCATATCGAGTAATCACCAGCGTGTGCTCTATCCATACTCCATATCGATCCTTGGGCAGTGACGCGTCACGTTTAGTGTGTGTTACCTTCAGGCTTAGCTGCTTCACTATTCAACAATCGAGGTACATTGGCACTTGGCTTAAATAATAGGTATATTACTATATTGAAGTTTCAATGTCGTTTTCAATGGCAAGTTTTAAGTTTCATTGTTCAGTAATCGAATGTTTGGCATAGTCCTTTTGTTATGACTTTTCAACCCTATAAATAGGGCTTAAATAGATTTTGAAAATGCACTAAGAAATGGTTTCATACCAACCACTCACCAAGTCATCAAGCATCCCTTCCTTGGTTGATGTCTTGTCGACTCTAAAGGCTTTAACCATGCATTCACAACTTTGGGTATTTTTGTTCTTCCATAATATGTTAATGATGTATTGGTTCAGTTGTCATATGCAAAATGAACTTGCAAATTCAATATTACAATGTAATATATGTTGATAATATTTCCTTTAGGTATCATTTCCTCATATATACCTAACTGTGTTTCAAGTTCATAATGATATATTAGGTCAAAATGTGCTTGTGTTGCTGGACATACACCTCTTTGATCCTTAACAAAACCTCATATCCTTTATAACCAACCCTCTTTTTTGCGAAGTTATATATGGAATGTTTAATTTTAATTTTTTATTGTCTTTTACAGGAGCCAAATTAAATAGATGCCACAACTCCAAAATCTAAAAAGAAGCCGCAATTTAAACACAAGTCCAAAAAAACAACAATGTCAAGGGAGAAGGACTTTTCTTGGGCTTATTGTGACAAGATTCTTGGAGTACCCAAGCTCCTTTGTAAATTTTTCAATGTTAAATGTAGTGGAGGAATTTGTAGATTCAAGTACCACCTTGCACAAATACCCAGCCATGATATAGGTCTCTGCAAAAACATTGACTAAAATGTCAAACACCAAGCAACCTTGGCCATTGATATGTTGAGTCAACATAATGAAAAGAAATAAAAGCAAAAAAAAGAAATAGGAACTCCTAGAGTTCACAATTTTTCATCCATTACCCCATTGTCATCTCTCTTTGTTGAATATTCAATGCGGTTCCCAAATTTTCCCACACATGCCTCCAAGTCCAAGTCAAACTCAAGGCCAAATGAATCCTCCTGCATTCAACATTGGAGGTGGAAACTTAGACACCCTTTTTTCTCCCCACACAAAACCTGGTTCCCAACCTACCTTGGATACCACTCGTTGGAAAAAAATATCCATAGTCAGGAAAGGAAGGCCATTTCTAACTTTTGGTACTATTCTGGCATACCTTTCCACTGTGCCATAACTCCTTATTGGCAAGCTATGATTGATGCAGTTGTTGTTGCAGGTCCAGGGTTCAAAGCCCCTTCACCAAAGAGCATTAGGACAAATTTGCTATTAGAAAGTGTTGAATATGTCATGCTTGTGCTATCTGAGTTTCATTCATGATGGGTAGAAATAGGGTGCACCAACATCAATGATGGATGGACAAATCAAAGGAATAGAACTTTAATAAATCTCCTTGTATCTTGTCTAGTAGGTACAATGTTTCTCAAATCAATGGATGCCTCAAACAAGGTTAAGACTACACAACTTATTTGTGAAATGATGGAGGAAGTCGTTCAAGAAGTGGGAGAAGAACATGTTGTACAAATTGTCACCGACAATGCAACTAATTATATGGTCGCTGGTAGATGTTTTGAGATTAGGCACCCCACTATTTTTTGGACCCACTGTGTTGCCCATTGCATAGATTTAATGCTTCAGGACATTGGTAAGTTTCATTAGATACATGAGGTTGTGGAGAAGGAAAAATGCTTAACCAAATACCTATACAACCACAATATTGTCCTAAACACCATGATAAAATACACTGAAGGTAAAGAAATTTTTTGACCTACAGTGACTAGATTTGCAACAAATTTCATATCTTTGTAATTTGTGGTTGAGCAAAAGATAAATTTGAAGAGGATGTTCTTTGGACCTTAGTGGATGGCATCTAAACATTCCAAGACCCTTGAAGGCATTGAAGTTGTTGCACTTGTGTTTAATGATGGTTTCTGGAAAGATGCCGAAGAGATTATTGTTGTGATGGAGTCCCTTGTTAGAGTTCTCAAGTACTTTAAGTATTTTAACTTTTTCATGTTTTAAATTTCATTTCAAGATTCTTTTTATTTTCAATGTTTCATATTTATTTAAATTTGAAAACTTGAACTTTCAGGATGGTTGATGGTGACAAACCCGCTATGGGTTACATTTATGAGGTGATGGATCTCGCAAAGGAGGCCATAAAAAGAAGATATGGGGATGAGGAGGCAAAGTATATTCCTCTTTGGGACAATATTGATGCACATTGGGATAGGAAATTGCATTCTCCCTCATGTTAGGTCCCTATAATACTAGTTATTACCCCATTACTATTGTAGTTATATCCCTTATTAATATTTTTGTGCTCCTATTGTCCCCATATTGTTATTACTATGCCCCATAGAATCCCTCTATTGTTATTTTTGTGACTTTATATTATTATTGTTAGGTTGGCTGGGTTATATTGTGACTGCTTAGACTCCTATATATCGAAAGGAGGTTTTGTCATTTGAATGATCAAAGAATCATTCATTTGTGTAATGTAAAGGAGGTTGCCCCCTCGAAGAGGCTAAATTCTAAGGCATTGATCTATCTTTTCTATCTTTTTGTGAGTTGGTTTCATAACATACATGTTGCTAGGTACTTCTTAAACTCAAAATATTTTTATGATAAGAGAAAATTTAATGAGGATGTGGAGGTTCATAGAGGACTTATGACATGCATTGAAAGGTGCTTCCCTAATCCAGAATTTCAAAGTCCTGTCTTTTCCCAACTATAGGATTATATAGCACCAGCTAATTTATTTTCCTATACGAGTGTTATACGAGAAAGGTCTATGATGTTGCCAGGTACCCTTTGAGGCTTGAAGGCTTCATCAATTCGTTAAATTTGTTTAAATTTTATTTTGTATGTTAAATGTTTTATTAATTTTTTTGTATTTTTAAGCTTTTACTATTTAGTATTTAGTACGTCTACTAACGAACCCTTGCCACTTGCTAGGTCTTTGGTGGCAAAAATTTTGTAATGATACACCATATTTGAAGAGATTCGCCATTCGAATTTTAAACCAAGCATGCAGTGCTTCAGGTTGTGAGTGAAATTGGAGCATGTTTGAGAGAATACATTCTAAGAAGCACAACCGATTGACACAAGAAAGGCGCTTAAATGACCTTGTATTTTTCCATTACAATCTACAACTTCGCAACAAGAACATATTAGGTGACAGCTTGAATTTGAAGTTTTCACAAACTGATTTGCAATTTAAAGTTCAAAGTCAAACTTAAATTCACATTTCAATGTCTCATGATAATGATAGGTTTGGATCATTCACCAATAGACCTTGAAGAGATATATTTGCAAATTACAAATGCAGCAGATTAGGTCCAATTAGAGGAGGCTCCTCTTTTAATCCAACATGAGTTGAATAACTTTCAGAGTCAAGCAAGCAAAGGAGTGGGAGGAATCGCTTCTCGTTCTCACTCTTAAGTGTCTTAGACTCTTAGTTACTAATTGTTTTCTACTTAGTATGTGGTTGTTTGTAAAATTTTAGAAGCAGTTACTTCTAGTTCTATGTAGTCACTAGTTAGGAGTCATGACTCAGTACTTTGGATCATGTTTGGACTCATAACATATATGAGATGCTTATTCATTCATGATATTTTTGACATCTATTGATATTATTAATTTCTTGGACATGTCTTTACTAAATATCAATGAAAGATGTTTTTTTTTAATTCAATATATGTGTATATTATTATTTATTGAATTCACTGATTTTTTCTTGATTTTTCCCCGATTTTTCCCCAATCCGATTAAAACTCCTATCTCTTTTCCCTCACCGATTTATTATTTATTTTGAGTCTATTAACACTAGTTACATGTTCATTCTTCACTTATGAGTGCTACGGTGTGTTAGAGAGTGCCAATGCATGCTGAGGAGTGTTAGGGAGTGCTAGGACAACACACGGGAGCACTAGGTCAAAATGCATGGAAGTGAATGAATATGAGGGTGTGTTGGGGAGTCTCAATTAGTGCTAGCTATCATGCCAAGGAGGGAGTTACAAGGTATTCTAATCATGGGTAAGGCTTGCTAGGGAATATCGCGGAATGTCAAGAAGTGCTAGAGTGTGCTAGGTAGCTCCAGGGTGTGCTAACATGTGCCAAATAGTGCTAAGGCATGCCAGGTGCTAAGACCTGCTAGCATGTGTAGGGTGGCAGAGTATGCCAATATGTGTCAAGGAGTTTCAAGGAAACAAAAGGAATAACCAAGCTAAAATGCAAGGAAATGATGACATAAGAGGATTAATAAGTTGGGACATTATATTTTTCAAAAGGGGCATGCTAGGCACACTAATAATATGTTCCAATACATGCCAAGTGCCAATGTGTGCCAAGTGCTAATGTTTTTCAATGCAATATTATGCCAAGGAGTTTCAGGGCATGCTAGGGACTACACAGAATGCAACACATGATAGGGGAGAGCTATGCTATGCTATGGCATTCCAACATGTTCTTGGGCATCCTACTCATAGAAAGATGTTCTAGGTACAAAGATGTTCCAAGTACAAAGATGTTCCAAAACATGTGAGGTGTCAAGGAATGTTAGTGTACTATTCCAAAGCATGCTTAGATATGCCATGAGTGTTGAGGAGTGCTAGGTTTCTCTCATTAATAGAATTGACAAAGCTTGATCATGTATTAAATAATGTAGTTCCTACACACACTAGTGGAACATAATTTAAGGAAAATTTGCTAGATAATAAACCTAATAGAGATGAATCATGTGTTGACTCATAGGAAGACTATATTGTTATGACTTGAGGGAAATGATACACACTAATTACTTCTTAAAAAATTTACTAACTATTTTAACCACTATGAACTTGGACACATAATGAAAAAGACTCCACAACAATGGTCTTAAAACATTATATTTTGACAAAAAATATTGTAACAGGTACATAGCATCATCAAAAACTCATTGGAATGATCAATGATGACGAACATTTTTTTACCGTGACAAAAAGTAACCAAAAAGAGTATTGGTGAGGGTCAATAAAATATCGTCACTAGAAGTGTCACCAAAGAGAGAATTAGTGATGGGCCTTTCATGATCCTCACCAAAAGTGTCACCAAAGAGAGAATTAGTGGCAGACCATTAACGACCCTCACCAAAAGTGTCATTGAAAATGGCTTTGGTGACAAACCTTAAAGGACCATCACTATATACACTTACAACAATTATTTTTTAAAGATCGTCACCATATGCAACATTGTTGATGGACCTTAAAGGTCTGTCACAAGCATGAATTGTCATCAAAAACTCATTGGAATGATCAATGATGATGAAAATTTATTGACCGTCACCAAAAGTAACCAAAATGATCATTGGTGATGGTCAATAAAAGATCATCACTAGAAGTGTCACCAAAGAGAGAATTAGTGATGGACCTTTAACAACCCTCACCAAAAGTGTCACCAAAGAGAGAATTAGTGACAGGCCTTTAACAACCCTCACCAAAAGTGTGATTGAAAATGGCTTTGGTGACAAAACTTAAAGGACCATCACTATATACACTTACTGCAATGATTTTTTAAAGACTGTCACTATATGCGACATTGGTGATAGACCTTAAAGGTCCATCACAGGCATGACCCTCACCAATGACCTTTTTTCTTGTAGTGAGGGAATACGACATTGATAGCTGACGCGAAGATCTCGTTCTTAGTGAAGCCACCTGATGATGTATGTTTATGGATGTGTTGTAGTCTTTAGGCCTAGCCACTTCATGACCTCTACTGAAATGAGGTTATTTTGGCTCCCGATGTCAACAATAAACTACAACAGAGAACCCTTCACCTACGTGTGTGAGTAGAATAGGCATTCCCCCTCCTCTAGACCTTCAGGCTCAATCTTATGGATCTTGGTGGTGGCCACGGTGGCACTAGGGTTTGCATCAATGATTTGCTTCCCTTTGTTAGTTCTCTTATCAAGTTCTAATTCAGATTCAGAATATGCATTTGATTTAGAAGCCTTCAATCGACCACCAATGACTACTTGGCCTGACACTCACTTGTATTTGAGTGGAGCTCTTATGGAAACCACGCCATTTTTTCGTGTCCTTCTTTGTCTTCGTGGTGTTTTTCTTTTCTTGCAAGCTCAAAAGGCTATCCTGGGTAACTCTGCCTTGGCTTGCTCCTTTTTTATATGGTTTGGTAGCATATTTTCCTTGCTCTAGATTCACAAATCCAAAGTCACACTTCTTCTGTTTAAACTTCTGATTAATCTTGACAACATACCAGTACGCCGAGCTGAATGAGGAAATTTCCAAGAACTCCATCTCATCCTGGATGTACTTGTGTAGATAGTCACGATACTTAAGAACCAAATGCCCCTCAGTATCCTTGATAACCAGCTTTGTGTGAAGGGTATGGAAAATATTTGTGAACTCTGACACATCTTGGTCCCTTCCCTGCTATAGCGTGGTACACTTTATGTATTTATCTGTATAGCTCCTGACAGGGTAATATTGTTCCTTGATGGTGTCTTGGAAAGAATCCGAAGTGGGTGCTGCTAAAAATAGTGAAGGTTCACTCTCATCCTTTTGTTCACAGTAGGTTTCCCACAAGTCCTTGACGTGTGGGGTGGCTTTGGGAAGTAAAAACGTAATCTTTAACTGAAAAATATCCTTCCAGTAGATTTAACCATTTATTTACGGTGACTGCATCTATTAGGCCTTCAAATATGTGAATATCAAAGTTAAATTGTACCTTAAAAGGGATGGCACCTCTAGTGTGGCTGTTGGATGAAGACACAACACATGTGAGTAGTCATCAAAGGATCTGGGAAAAGTTGTCCATCATTGTGTTCCTCTATCGCTCGAGGGCTTCCTCGAGCAAAATTTTGAAAGGATCTTCTGCCCCCTTGCCTTTATTTTCTTCTACCATGGGAGGTCATTGCGTTTTGTGAGGTTGATCTTGCAACCATTCAACCAGATTGATCCCTAACTCCTTATACCCTGACCTCATTGGGGACATGGAAAGAAAAATAGAGAAAGAGAAAACCGCTATGATATCACTAATCCAAACTTAAATAGAAATGCAATAAATTACAAATATAATCATAAATATAGATATGCAATAGAAAAACACTTCATTTAATTAATAGGAAAATATTGAACTATGCTTATAAATAGAATGGAAATAAGATAACTCAGGTGACAATAGCTTATCTCTGAGACGAGATGTGGTGGCTACATGCCTCTGAACTAAGCTACAATGTGGCTCAAGGGCCTTTTTATTATTGAACAATAAGAGAAAAACTCTAAACAACCAAAACCCTAACCCGAGGAAATGTAACACCCAGAGTTTATGGGCCCTATTGGGGATAGCTGGCCAACCAACTTCCTAGGGTCATAACTTTGTCATATTATCTCCATTTGATGCGTATGATACCTCGTTGGAAATATCTCTCTGAGGACTACAATTATTGACAAAATTACTATGGAAATCACTAGAGAAATTTTGAAAAAAGAAATCGTTTAGGGCTTCAAAATGGCTCCGAATGTTCAGGACCCAAAAAACTGCCAAAAATAGTAAATCATGCTACAATTAAGGAAACTAAAAAACTGAAAGAAACAATGGTTGGGGTCCAAGTGGGATAGGCGAGTGGCCACCAACATCCACCTAGATCAAGTGGGCTAGTTAAATTGGGTAAATGTGGGAGGAGCATGGTTACCTAGTGGTATCAGAGCCAAGTTCACCCCTTGGATTGGATGGCGAGTGTGCTGGTCATGCATACATGTCAATTGCATATGTGCTCTTTATGTTTTTGGAATATGTGCTTGTCATGTATACATGGTGGTGGTCATTGTTTCCATTTTGTTTCAATGTAGGAGTTGATGATGTTATTGTTGGATGTGTTTTTCATGAATGCATGTCAGTTGTATATAAATTCGTTTTGCATGTTAGTGTCTATATGTCAGGGCCACCAATGAGCTATGTTTTGAATTTATTTCAATTCATTTTGAATCTAATGGAAATTATGTGCTCAGTATAGGAAAACATGGAAAATTCCTAGGTTTGTGTGGTTGAAACTTACTGCAGGAATCAACAGCAACATGAAAAGGAATTGGAACAAGTAGCAATATGTTGGTAAATCACTTGAGGAGTAGGGCCATTTTTGGACACTGGTACCAAATAGTGTCCATTTATTTTCATGAGCATACTATTTCTGGTATGATGGTTTTGAGGCAGGGATATTCCTTGGTTTTTTGACTTCCAAGGTGAGGAAACCTTTCAAAGGGAGGGGTCACCCAAGGGATTGTGTAGTAGAGAAGGGGATGCTCGAGGAACTTGGAAGGTGTGTGACTGCATAGAAGGAGGTGATTGGATTGCTTGAGGAACTATGTAGCAGATAAGGGAAGATTAGGGATAGATTTTTTTTGGTCATTAGCATTGTGAAATGGAATTAGATGCACATTGGGAGTGTGCCTTAGAACAATGAGCTGATAATTGTTCATTGAGAGGACAAGTGGCACAGGATTGTAGCACTAGACATTTGGTGTAGCTTTGACTTTGACAGTGGATTTGGAATTCCTCAGAAGGAACTGAATCTTGTTATTACTTTGAGTGAGGTGTCAACCTCTAGATTCCTTTGTTGCTGATATGGGCATCGTATTATTTTATTTGCTGGTTGAGAAAATGTTCATATGTATATATGTGTATATTATTGTAAATATTGTGTCGATCTGGATTTATAAAGCTCCATAGATAGTAAGGTTAGTTTTTGGTTGAAGAAAATGTGTATGAGTATATGTGGTTTTTATTGTATATACTGAAACGAGTTGTGTTATAAAGCTCCATAGGTAGTATGTTTTGTTTTCAACGATTCATTGTTTTATAGGTGGCATTGAACACCGAGGATGGTGTTCCCCCAAGGTGGAGGGTTCTATAATAGTCATGGTTAAAAATTCATGTAAAAACAATATAAGACCAAGATCATGGGACACTTATTCCAAGTTGAATGTTGGGAAAAACATCCTAGTGGGTGGTCATTTGGTTTATTATAGCCAAAGGAAATTGGCAAAGGAAATGGAAAAGGATTTGGAATGGCAAAGGGGAATTTAATTGGCATTTTATTTATGAAAATAATTAAAATTAGAAGAAAAGGAAGGTGAAAGGTCATAGTTTTCATGTGAGGAGTAAACTGAACGAAAAATAATGCAAATTGAAGAAAATAGAGACCTCGATGATAAAAGGGATTCTGAGGATCAGTTCATGGCTTTTGGTTACTGTTAGCTTTTATTAGTTTAGACTTTTGAAAATTCTATTTTTTAGCTCTTTATTCTACTCTCTCTCATACTCTTGGACACTATTCTAGTTGTTCATCACATTCCTTATGGTTGTGGGTTGATTTACTAGTTGGAAGCCTTGGTTGAAAAAATGCTCTATAAGCCTTATAACAGCTTCGATTGAATTACTAGTCCTGGAAGGCTTGGTTGGAAAAATGCTCTGGAATCCCTTAGATGATTAATTTAATAGTCCTGGAAGCCTTGGTTGGAAAAAATCTCTGGAATCCCTTGTTTTTTTGATTTACTAGTCCTGGAAGCCCTTGTTGGAAAAACACTCTAAAAGCCCGACAATAGCTATGGGTTGAGTTACTCTTCTTGGAAGCCCTTTTTAGAACAAGAGCTCTAGAGATTTGGATAGATTGGGTAGCAACCAATCTACTGACGCTTAGTGATGTCCTACCGTGAGGTGGAATCATTGGTTGAGGGTTGAGATGGTTTGACCTCCAGAATCCCTAGTTCAATTTTGGTTTATTTGTTTCATGAAATCCCACATTCATGCTTTGAATATGGCACGTGGGTGATTGGCTAAAAGAAAGAATTGGTTCAGCCAATCTATGGTTGAGTGGTATGTGGAAGTACCAAACCTAGTTGCATTTTACATATGTTAATATGAGTTTCTTTCCTCTTGTATTTTATGGATAAATATACTTGTTTATATGTGGTTTTTATGGTTGTTATATCCTTGTTATTTATGTTGGTTATATGCTAGTTATGAGCATGTTTTATTACAGACTTGATGTATGGCTCCCATCATATTTTTATTTCAAAACAAATGAACAATTAATATGTTACCTAATAGCTGATAATGGAGCTATTATGATAAGGAATCAATGCTTTCTTATGATACTCAGATAAGTATGAGACCGCTATGCTCATATATGTTATTATGACCTATAGAATGAATATTTGTAACATGTTTGATGAAATTTCTATCATGGCTAGTAGGGGTCATATCAAGTATTTTTTCAATTATTTTCATTAGTATCATTGTTTTGATGTCATTTTTCATTTCCGAAGTTTCATGAAGTTTTGGACAGTGGCCTAAGACCTAGCCCTGCAATAGTGGCATAGAAGCTAGGGTCTCTCTCTCAGAACTAGCTGAAAATGTCCCTAGTTGCTAGCATGGCCTTGTTGTGGGAGTGACTAGAGGGTCCCAGTTACATGCATGCCCATGTCATGGTAGTGACTAAGGCTCTTGGTCATTAAAATGTCAAGTTCCCTCAAGGGTTGGTCACTTAGAAGGGTTGGTTGGTTCATCAAGGTTTTGTACCATGTGTAGAAGGTCATACTAGTTATGTTTTATCGATTCTACTTTCTTCACTATACATGGGGGGTTGACTCAGATCATAGTAACTTGTCATCACATGTTTACCCCAACAGATAGGTTAACTTACGTAAATGTGGGAGGAGGGTGGTTACAACTTTCCATTGTTTTCAAGATGAATTAATTTCACACTAGCTTCATCTAGGTTATTGGGATTAAAAAAAATAACGAATGTCGAAGATAATTATGTAAAGTGCTAATATAATTCGTCAAAGAATTTATTGAGCCTAAAGGAATATTCAATGTCGATGCTTGCTTCCTAAACTCTTCTATGAAACTTTGAACATTCTAACCTTTGCCTTGTCTTAGGTTTTTCCATTCCTTCATGGATTGTTTCTGCTAACCCAGTGGATAGAATTTCCCTCTTAGTGTAGAAACAAACTTATACCATTAAAAAATGTGTTTACCATTATGTTGACTACAATTATGAAGCTTTCTCTCCCACCATACAAGAGTTGTGCCTTCCAATTGAATATATGCCAACTAAATCTTTGCTTCTTCCTATTCAGTCTCTTGTATATTCTAATACACTTTGATCTGCGTGATCCAATTTTTTATCCTTTCTAGATTAACTTCTCCATTAAACATGGGAAAATAGAATTTCACATCTAAATTTTAAAAATGGCTTTTTAGAAGAATCTCTATGATGACTATTTGAATGATGAGAATGAGATGAAAAAGAATAACATTCACTTGAAGATGGAGATGGAGGTTCATGACGGTCTCCTCCATTTCCTTGATTTACCAAATCATTATCCTCTATTTTCTCTTTCTTCTTATTTTTCTTTTTTTTTTCTCTTCTTGTAATCTAAAAACAATTTGTTTATCATGTCTTCCATCCTATAGAAAGATTTATGGAAAGATTTGTCATTCTTAGTGTGAACATCATCATTCTTTGTTATATTTCTTCGTGTTGCATGTCCAATCTCAGAGTCAAAAGACTTGATTTTTCCTTCACCCTCTTTGATGTTTTCCCTGGTTATCATCCACACTCATAATTCACATAACAAATAAGAGCATTCTAATACCAACATGATTCAATTTCTTTTTTTCCAGAGATGTTATTAGAATTTTATAAAAGAGAATGTAATACCATAAATGAAACACTTTAAGAAGAAGCAACACATAAAAGAGACCATAAAAACAATGCATCAATGTTTGATAGTTCACTTACAATGCGCGAGCTATGTCTCTAGGACTAGCTTCAAAGTGGAGAGGCCCTTAAATTATCTTATCGAAATGAAAGGAAAGAACATGGAAAAATACATCATTATTCCTGCTTTCTCAGAGTGACCTGAAAATGGGCTGCTCAAATTTGAAATTTTACTGCACCAACGAAATATTTGTGAAATTCTAAGTAAAATGAGTATAAACTTGACTAGAAATTAACACCATCAACTCTGGACCCCCCTGAGAACCTCCAATAGTCCATAGTAGAAATAAAATTCTAGGAATATGCCTAAGAATATTCTAGTGAATATACCCTAGTAATATTCCTCTCAAAAAACATTCCCATATGGTTCCACCTAGCCCTAGTTTTGTTATTTATGGTTTTCCACCTCACAGCACTATTATGACCCTCACCATTCCACTCTCACTCATCACTCCCCGTCTAATGGTAGAGTATGGATTTAAATAAAAAGTCCTCAACAAACATTAAAAAGCCTCATCAGATGGTAGGTTGGTTGGTGGGTTATGTTCAGTGCATTGGTTTGGTGAAGTTGGAAAAACTGCAAACTTTGGCTCATCCACCATATTTAAATTCGACTATAAGTACTACAAATATTATCTAGTAATCGCCAAATTTAGCCCCAACCACCAAATTTTTGGGCAGGCTGCAAGTTTTGGTTATGGTCCAAACTTATATGGAGCGAACTAAAATTTCGTCCAATGCTAACTTTGACTAGAACTTTGATCGTCTATAACTTTTGCATACACGCTCATATTGAGACGTTGTTTTCTCCATTGGATTCACCTCGATGAGATCTTCAACTTGACATCGATTCTGCTAAAATTTGAGGACTTCAATTTTTATGTCTTTTGTAATCCTCCTGGATCACCTTGGTGGTCTAAATATGGATTTTCATGAAACTCTCTCATGATGATCCTTTTCAAATCAACATTATTCGACATATAGATTATATTCTTGAATCTAATGATGTCATCATCTATGATATTATACTCTGCCTCTTTTCCACGCTCCCCATCTTGCTGCAACTTTTCCTTCACTTGTCGATATCTCTCATCATGTTGTGTTGCACTTTTGACCTGCTCTATAAGGTCCACTCTATAAGAGTTGATGGTTTCTAAGTGATTCAATTGAATCCTTCTATTGAATGCATTGACACTTTATTCTCTTTTACTTTGATGTACTTGATTTCAAAGTCAAACTCACTAAGTGTACCCAACCACCTAGCTTGTCTAGCATTCAACTTAGGTTGATCAAATTACTTAAGTCCTCCATGATTTTTCATGAGTGTGGATATACTGTAGAGGACCTAATGCCTCCACATCTTTATTGCGTGAATAATGGAAGCTAAATCTAAATCATGAGTAACATGGTTTGTCTCATTCTCATTCAATTTACAAAACTCATGAAAAACTACATGTCCTTCCTACATTAGAAATCCACTGAGCCCCTCCTTGCAAACATCTATGCACACCACAAATCCTTTGTTTGGGTTGACAATCCTGAACACCAATGCATTAGTGAGAAATTACTTCAATTTCTCAAATTGGCTGCACAATTAGTTGTCCACTCAAATTTCTTCCCCTTTTGTTACAGGGATGTGATAGGGTGGCCTACCTTGCACAATTTTTTGATGAACATCCTGTAGTATCCTGCCAACCCCATGAAGGATCTGATCTCATTCACATTCCTTAGTGTCATCCACTCCATAATGGCCTTTACCTTTTCTAGATCAAATGATATCCTCTTCTTGGATACAATGTAGCCCAAGTAATGTATCTGTGACTGGAAGAATTCATAGTTTCTAAGATTTGAATAAAGCTTATGCTCCCTCAACAATTGTAGCATTGTAGCCAAGTGCTTCTCATGCTCTTCTTCCATCCTTGAGTATACTAGTATGTCATCAACAAAAAAATTGAAAAACGTGTCTAAATAAGGATGAAACACTATGTTCATTAATCACATGAATGTAGTTGGGGCATTTGTAAGAACAAAGGGTACCACTATGAACTCATAATGCCCATATCTAGTCTAGAATGTAGTCTTATGGATGTCTTATTCCTTGATGTGCACTTGATGGAATCCGAACCTTAATTTGATCTTAGAGAACAATGTTTCTCCCCTCAACTAGTCAAATAAATCATCAATCCATGCCAATGGATACATTTTATGTTTACCTTACTTAAGTGTCTATAATCAACGGATAGCTTGAGGATGCCATCCTTCTTTTAAAAACAACATGGGTGCTCTCCATGGTGACACACTTGGCCCTATGTAGCCATTGTCCAACATCTCTTTTAGCTATAATTTTAGCTCAGCTAACTCAATGGTTATCATATTATATGGTGCCTTAGACGTGGGTGCTACTCCAAGAATCAACTAAATAGAGAAATAGACCTCTTTTTGAGGTAGTAATCCAGGAATCTCTGTTGGAAATATATCTACATACTAGTACCAAACCAGATATATATTCAACATCTCACTTTCCTCATTCTCAATATTGCTACTAACTTTCTCATCACTAGAAATTTTCATTGAAAACAACATGCATCCGTTCTTCTTGTTGTGCTTGGCTTGCATAGCTATGATCAACCTTAATGAAGTAGGCTTTCTTTTTCCCTACAAAATTCTTCTTTCCCCTTCCTCATCTAAGCACTCAATCTCTTTTTGAAATAATTCCACTTTAGTATGGTGATTGTACAATCGATCCATGCCCAATAGCGTGTTGTATGCACCCAATGGCAAGAATTTTAAATGTGCAAATGTTGGCATGTCGTTTATCTTGAAAGCACATGACTTCAATGAGTAATTAATTCTTCTTCTAGCTCATTTTAGCAGCTAAATTGGCCATGGTTCTTCATTTATTTCCTTGGCCAAATAGCACTCTTATACAACATCTAGACTAACATAACTATATTTAGAGACCATATCAATCAAAATAGAAGTAATTTTGTTGGACAACTTACCTTCAATCTCTATGATGGATTCTTAGTGTTATGCCTAGCAATTATTCACGACTAAATAAATCATAGGCATTCTTTTCGCTATGTCGCCCATTGTTTGATCTTCCTGTGTGTTATAAATCTAAGGTCTTGTGCTTTTCTGATGTTGAAAATCCCTTTTCTGGTGGTTCTCACTACACCTCCAACATCTTAGTGGCTCTTTTGCCTCAGGCCTACACTAATCTCCTGTAGGTGGACACACATGACTTTTCTCCCTTTGACCGATTTTCTGTTGAAATCAACCTTCACTAGGTGAGGCTATGTTATCATTTTTATCAATGACCCTTTTGGGCCATTTCTTATTATATTTCCCACTACCCTCTAATTTCCAATCACCTTTCAAATCAGGGCTCCTTTTTTCTTGCTCACAATAGTGCTTGAATTTCTGAGTGGCATCATCCAAAGTCTGGGGCTCATAAAACTCGATGCAGTCTTTAAATGACATGGGAAACCTACTAATAAACAATTGAAATTTGGCCTTATAATCCTTGAGATATGGAACATATCTCAGCAGCTCAAGAAAACTAGTAATATACTCTTCATCTGACAAATGTCCCGATATCAGCTCATAAAAATCGTTTTCCTTGTTGTCATAATATCTATCTAATAAATATTTCTCTCCAATGCTCTCTCCATACAATGTAGATGGTTTGGATTTCTTGAATTATTCAGGCATATAGTATTTTCCCTTTTTCTTTGATGATGATGAGAATGATGGAAATGAGGATGATGCTAATGAGAATGATTACTTGTAGTAACAGAACTAGAATGCCTACCAAAATTATGTCCATGTGTGTTGATTCTTCCCTCTGGAGTACTTAATGGTGCATTTCCATTCATAGTATCTTCACTTTCCCTTTTATCCCTCTTCCTTGGCCTACTATCACCTGCCCCATTTGTTCTCTCTTCTGATCCCAAATGTGTCAACTTGGCTCTGTAGCTACCCCTCGACTCATGTTTCTTTTGTCGTTGTAACTTTGAGAAGCTTTGCAATATGCCTGCATTCACCTCAACTTGTGTCTCTTGAGCCTTTACCAACCTTTCATTGTCTGCCTTGAAGCTTCTTATCTCAGCCTTCAAACTTCTGAAGGTATCCAACTAGTCAATGGATTTGGCTCCTCCCCTATTTACCATTAATATTTATTCCTCATCCATTCTGGCCATTTCATATCCACCCTATGACCTATCTAATCTATACTAAACCATTTTGCTTCTCATTCCTTTAATTTTTTTTTACTAACCCTTGCTACTTGTGACGGGTTTTCATTCACATGTAATTGTTAGGTGCATAATATCATAATCAAACTGACATAAAATTTATATTGAACTTGATCTTAGAGAGATGCCATATTAGTTTAGAATTAACAAAATAGGCCATGTTAGCGCATCAAGGTTAATCAAAATCAAACTACAGGAATTATCCCATCCACATGAAGAGTCACCAATATACATATCAATCATCGCAATTGATTAACTCATCAATCTTCATTAAAAATTTTAATGATCAACATTATGCTTCATGTGACATCACAATAAATTAATTTCAAGCTGGATTTTAACACCTAAATATTAGTTTAGTTAATTTTCTAAAATCATCTTGAAATCCCTAGTGGGAACCACATTGTTAACTTTCCCATGATACATCTCATCTAGTCAAAGTGTTAAACCTAGATTCTCTAATACCACACTGTAACATCTGCTCCTAAGCTAAGAACCGAACCAAAATTAGAAGGAGGTAGTCACTACGTAGATCCAACTCCCAAGGTATAGTTATGGGAATGAGACCTAAGAATTTTGACTTTTCAAACTTTCTTAGAACTACTAACAGATGGATCCATTACTTTTATCTCATCGAGATGATTACAATGATATAATGTTAGCCTCAATCCAACTTATAGATTGAGATTTATGCCTCAATCTGACATGGCATATATCTAGTGGGCCATGTGGTAGTGTCTAAGTAGCATTGCCACTATGGAGAGGGCCATGTAGCAGGTGGACCAAGTGACTAGTCAAAAGAAAGCTTATCCACTAGTGCACATATTATATTTCCCTTTCTTGGCCTAACCCCTTACCTTCCACCAATTTCGGGTCAACCCTACCCCATGGGATGATAAAACATTGAGTTTTTGGCAACCTGACCTCTGACCCGCTAGAACTCCCAAGATCGCCTAAGTTCTCGAAATCCACCAGCAAAGTAATCGACTCATTGTAGGTTGGGTTAGAGATTCGTTGGGGTCCGACATGCCTAGTTGACCTCCTAAACTTTGAACTATGTGCTCACAACTTAATGTTAAGCCATTTTTGCTATTTTGGCAAAGTTTCAAAAATCAAATTTTCTCATGATTTTTATAGGATTTCCCAGGCCCTTTAAGTGTTAATTCTAGCAATTGATGGCCAATGAAAAAAAAAAAAACTTATTAACAACTTGAGAAACATTCACTCATAAGAATGATACCAAAATAGAAGCACTTCCTTGTGCAACTCTTTTCTAAGAACACAAAAATATGGAACTATTCATTAAAAACAAAAAATCCATTCTCCTTAGCTCCATTAGCCCTACTAGTTGAACAATAAATTAACAAGGATTTCACCACCTACACATACACTTTCAAGTGAAAAGGGTGCAACCATAAGAATTGACAACAACATGTTACAAAAACCCATGATGAGACGAATGCAGTTATTCAACATTCAATCATCAAAAGATGAAAAGAATTCCATGATGACCATTAGCTTCACAGTACAATCATTTCACTAATGCAACCCCAACATGATCATAAGTAAATAAATATTTTCATCAAGATGTTATTATAAGGATGTTGGGTAGCAGAAGCCCCTCACAATGGTCATCAAGTCGGAGGTTTTGGATAAAGATAGGGTAAAGACTCTGCGGGATGCATGGAGCGTGATTTGTAATAAGTTGAAGTCAAAGGGTAGTCCACCCAAAAATAACGTAAATAAATGTAAATTGAGTCGGCCCGCCCATGGATCAAGGTCCATGGAAAGGTATAAATAGAGCGAGGCTCTATGGGTAGAGGTAGCTAAGTTTTGTGGTATGATCTTGGATCTAAATTCTAATAGGTTTTTGAGAAGAATACTCTAAAAGCGTTTGTAAGTCTAAGTCGAGGGTTTGGGTAGTGGATAGAGGATCTACAGCTGTGTGCACAAAACCTAGAAGAGTCTGCAATTGTGTGCATAGACCCCTATGGCTGAGTGCGCGGGGTGGATTTGGATGTATTGGTGCTAAAGTGGAAATAAAGATAAGTTTCTTCTATAAATTCTATGTTACAATCTGAGTTATCGTGAATCTGACTATAGGAATGGTTAATATAACTGTTTGATCTATGTGCATATGCTTACGTTATAGATGTATGTGAATCTGAGTTTATTCTGAGTGTGCGAATAGGTTAAATCTGTTAAATGTTTGCTTAAAGACCCTCCTAAGTACATCTGGTTTACAATACTTCATCAAATAGATTAGATCTGTAAACAGTGTGATAATAGAAAGTTAAAATTATTCCGGGTCCGGATCTGCGTGAATACAGAGCAACGTGAGGCTTCAGAATGTGTGCCAACCCTCCATACCACATATAGACATCCCAAGGGTGCGGAAACTTGGTTCCAACACCCCCCCCCCCCCCAACTACCTCAAGTGAGACCTCAGTCTGCGCTCTGTGGGCTGTTGCTGAAAGGGCTAGTAGCTACGGGATTTGCTTGGCTAAATAATTCTTTCAAACCAGGGTCAGGCTGATATAAGCCAACAAATGATTAAGTTTCTAGGACCAGGATCTTCCTAAGGGGTGCTTGATGTGGGAAAACTAGAACCCTACAAAGAAAGAGATTGAAGAGTGGTGGGATCTGAAACTCCACGAGTTCGCAGTTCAGGGAAATAGAAACCCGCGGGTATCAGAGGAAGATTGGTTGTACTATTATATATTCACAGACATTCATGAAATCTTATTCACATCATTTCTGGTAGAGTTGTACGAGTGGATCGCAAGGCTACCTGACAGCGTGGGAAGGTGCAAATTGGACCAGCCTATTATGTGGACTCTGGAACTAGTGTGCAAGCTAGAAGCCACTAAAGATAAAATCGTGCACGCAAAAGATCATTGGCTGGAACGGTAATAGCAGGATTTATCATTGAGTTCATGATAGATACAACTATGAGCTATATTTTCTTCAACGACCTCGAGTTAGGTATATCAAATCATTGAATACTTGGATTAAGATGTTGTTTTGTGAAAAACAAATTATGCGCGTTTATTGATGTCTGGAGTAACGCAGAGCGGAAGAGGTTACCATGGAATGGCAGGGGTAGAGAATAGTCTGTTGGCTTCTATTTCATGGGAAAGCAAGGAGGAGCTCACGAGGTTCTCACAAGGAAGTGTGGTCCCGTTGGTTAGGGAGCGCTTCCCACTGATACCACCTCCATCCACACCACCACCCACTTCCCCTACATCAAATTCGTCCACTCCAACACCGATCCCACCTCCGACCCCAACACCCCCGAAGGTCGGGATGGCAGGTGTAGTTAAGCTGCCAATATTTAAGGGTTTAGGGAATGAGGAACCAAGAAAGTTATGGTTTGTGATAAATTCTATATGGGACTCTCAGGGGATCACAGATGATAACATCAAGAAGGCTACCTTAGTTAGCGCACTGTAGGACTACGCATTGACTTGGTACATGAAGCATGCAAGTGATCATCCAAATGAAGGAATAACAACAATCCAGGAGGTGTTGAACAAGGAATTTGGGTGACCAAAGTCAGAAACCTAGTTGGTTATTGGGTTCACGGAGATCACAATGTTGCCTGATGAAACTCTATGGGATCTGGACCAAAGGCTAGAAAGCACTATTCGCGAAGCCAACATGACCTTGACAGATGCATAGCACTGTGCATGGTTTGTGGTGTTATTAACACCACATCTAAGGATGGCTCTGTCACAAGAAAAGATCTCAACCCAAGTGGAGATACTGGAGACAACAATGAGGTTGCACGAAACCCCAATATTGGATCCAGGGTTTGGAGTTCAGCGAATCCATGCGCAACTTCAGAACCTGAGTTTAGAAATGCAAAGCTTGAAACAAGAAAGGGTGTCTCGACCAGAGGCACGTGTTGGGGTAGGCTATATTAAATGCAAAAGCAAAGGACACGATAAGGACCATTACCCTATCTTCGCGAACTATCTGGCGGGGGAAGGGCCAATGCCATTAAAACTAGATGAACAAGCAGGACCGAGTGTCGCACCTGCACTCTGGTGCATGATTTGTCAAGTGGGTGGAAACACACAACATATAACTACCACCTATTACAAAAGTATTGCCACATCCCGCAGCAATTGTCTCGCAACTTTTGTTGATCAGTAGGACATGATGAGTGAACGTGTCAAAGTTATGACTTTATGATATAAAGGACCCAAGCTTCTCAAATGCAGACTGAAGTGTGAGGAGGATTTTAAGGGCTCGGTCGAGGAAGAGGAATGGGGCCTGGGCGAGGACATAGATAGCTGATCTGTTCTAACTATGGAGGGTCGGGACACTACGCTCACAACTACACTAACCCGACCAGGATCTCATGCCCCTACTGTGAGCAGTTCGATCATGAAATGGTAGACTATCCAACGTTAATTGCCCAAATGTATGAGAAGGGAGTGTTACCAGCTACTCAAACATAGAATGTCCAGATGATGCGATCAGAACCTCGCGAAGAGGACCCCAGTATAAATATGGTATTGAAGAGTGGCCCAACCATAGGAGGGAACCCACAACAAGAGTGTGTAGATAGCGGAAAAAGGTGCAACATGCCTACAAGGGAACCTGACAATAAGTAGGAACAAGGGATGAAGACACCGAAGGAAGCTCAGAGGAGCTTCGCGGAAGCCTCCACTCCAGGTAGGAGGGATCAAATAGAGCCAGGATTGGACCCCTCCATGATTAATACCTTTCTCGAAACTTTCACGAAGCTGTTGCATGATAGTAAAGACGTGGAAGGACTATATGAGCTAATCACTAGGTGCACTGCATCGGGCAAGCCGCATGTAGTCCAGAAAATAGGAAGACATGCTCTACGCACCGGATGGGAGATGAGACTGATAGCGAAAATCGGTGAATATGAAATGGATCAAGGCATCCTGGACTTGGGCTCAGATGCGAACATGTTGCCTAAACAAACATGGGAGCATATTGGCAAGCCCGCACTACAATGGTCTCTGATTCAGCTATGAATGGCCAACCAACAAAAGATATTACCAATGGTCTGACTGTAAGGAGTGACCATGGACGTCAAAGGTGTAAGTAAACAAACCTATTTTGAAGTCATAGAGATTGTGGATGATAGTAATCCTTACCCTACATTGCTCGGAATTGATTGGGCAATGGACATGAAATGGATCATTAATTTAAAGAGGCAGAAAATGACGTTAGAAAAGAAGTCACTACGGGTAGTAGTTCCGTTGCACCCAGCAAAAGGAGAGTGCTAAACCGAACCCGTGCGCAACAAAAAAATTCATGACGAACTGGATTGCATCTATTAGATAATAGTGTAAGACCCAGGTAGGGTATAGTGCACAAACGATGGAAGAATCTTGTGGGAGTGTGATAGCACCTGCACAGTGGATTCTGATGAGGAGACTGACCAATGGTAGAACCAACTGCAGGAAGTTATGACACTTAACTATAATATGATGATCTGATCATTGCGACGTGTAACCATATAGGAAAGACAACAGTTAGCAGAGAATGGCGCAACGAATGAAGGATAGACTAGTGCTTTATGCATAGCACAGGAACATCCTAGTGCGTCAGAAGATGTGCCACACGCACCAAAAGGGGGGGCACAGAAGCTGAGATGCTGGAGGTGGTTCCAAGTATGAATTGGAGGACATGCATGGCAGCCAAGTGGGTATAGAGCAGTTGTTCATCAACAACAAAGGGTATGAGTGCACATGGGCAACCCTGAATCCAACCGGAGCTACGCGGAATGAAGGCTCACACAACTGAGCAAGGAAGTCTCTCTACGATTGAACAAACCAGCATAGATACAACCAACCCTATCAGTGACAACATCCACGAAAGGATTCAGCAGCTCTGGGCAACCATTTTGCATGGTAAAAGGGAACTTGGTTAGTTAGAAGAAAGAGGGGCCAGACTCCAAGCACAGACTGCGAAGCTAGATGAAGCAATTGATAAGCTGCAGTTAGAAGTCACCGCCACAGACTACGCAAAGGAACTAGAAAGGGGAATGGACATGGCTGGCTCTCCTACCCTGCTACAAGTGGCGACCCCTCTAGCATGGTTGCACCTGCACCCGGGAGGACAAGGATGCACACACCAAAATCCGTTAGCAGAACCGAGGGAACGCAAAGACTGCTCGCGACCCAGGCTAGTTGGGAAATGGAAGATCTGCATGAGGGTTCACCCACCTAACTATCCATAGGAAGCCCAGTCCCAATGCCCCATGCAGTTGGAAGAGGGCACGACACTATAAAACAGGATCCTGTGAAGCTGTGTGACATGGCCATAACATGCATACAAAGACCGCACCTCCGTCCCTAGGGATTTGCTACCGTGAAGGAAAGATGGAAAGTGACTGTTGTAGGTACTCTTCATGATATGATGGCCCATTTAAGGCACATTGGAGTGGGTAGTGGGCAATTAAGGCAGAAGAATAACCACCAAAATCACATTTATGAGCTGTTGCAAGGGCGAACAACCGATTTTAAATTTGAAATCGTATATAATCATAGTAAGGGTCACACTACCATGCTTTACCATCCTACAAGAAAGCCGCCTTGGGTCTGAGACAAGTGCAAGATGAGTGACAAGTAACTCGAAGAAAGTGTGTGGTTTCAGGCATTGCCAAAACATTACCGAGAAGAAATCCTCAAAGTGAAAAACCCTGCCACAAACAATCCACAAATAGCCATGCCACAAACAACTGAGCTCCCTAAATCACCCCAGATGCTGAACACTAGGAAGGACCCTTAGGTTCTATAATCAATAAGAAGGTTGCCATGACACCTACATTTTAGCAAGTTCACAATGGAGGAAAAGGGTAAAACTATCACAATTGAAAGCGATGAGGAAGCAGAAGGTTATCCCACATATGTCGAAGAAGTAAACCCTTAAGAGGATCCCATCCAGCCAGTGTGACGACCCAAGTATGTGTCTCCAAGAAAGGGGAAGGAAAAGGTACCTACAAACCTGGATGAAGTCGACACTATACTCGTTACCCCATCTCTTCCAAAAGCAGTCCTACTGGAAAGCTCGGTGGTTGGCCATATTGCGATAATGAAATTCGAACACT
This sequence comes from Pinus taeda, assembly GCA_000404065.3. Lineage (NCBI taxonomy): Eukaryota > Viridiplantae > Streptophyta > Pinopsida > Pinales > Pinaceae > Pinus > Pinus taeda. The sequence goes on from APFE030708075.1 coordinate 95,664, forward strand.
GGGACCTCGTAGATACAATAAAATTTCCCCACTTGGTGACTGAAGCACTAATGGAGCAGAGTGTAGAAGGGACAATAAGGATGCTACAACCAAAGGAGTTTTTGCCGAAGGTGGACGAAGTTGGGTTGCTTTGTCTCTTGTCTATTCCTCACTTTCTTCGACCCCCTATCACAACGTTGGTCATAAAGCAGTTGCTCTGTTTGGTTCATGAGGAAATATTATGGGTCAGCAAACCCATCTGCATCATAGCTGAACTTGTTCATTAGGTTTTTCACCTTCCCTGCGAAGGAAGATACCCTCGGGAAATTGTTGATAGAAGTGGCGATGTCGCAATGATAGAAAACCTGAAAAAGAAGTATAAGCTCGTGAAGGGGCAGCAAGGGTACATCATTGATAGCATTTTAGATAACACAGTTTGCGTCACCACCCAGTTGCTGGTAGGGAAAGTAATGAGGAAATGTTGTGGCACTAAGGTTCCAGCAGTAGTCATTGCACTCACCGAGGAATGCGCAGCTGGAGTATGGTTCAATTGGTCACAATTCCTTTGTGAAGAGTTTCTGACCAATTGTTGAGAGGTTCAGGAGGAGGGCCAGACCTTCCATTATGTGTGGCTGCTGTTGTCCATCATGCTGGTTGCCACTAACTTACCCGAAGATAGCCAGTTTCCTGTCTTGGACCTGGAGTGGCCAGAAGCCACTAGATATTCTTCCCTCTAGACTACCAGGGACACTAGACAAATTTGAAACATCAAAATATTTTGGATACTTATGGACGCGAATGTGCACCAATGGATTAATGAGCTACCCCACCTGTCTAATGGGATTTATGAAAGCATGAAGCATATTACTGAGTTTAAAGTAGACATGCATTGTATCTACATCAAGGCGCGCAAGGACCCAGCATGGGCATGGACTTCACTCCACTTTATTGCCATTGATGATGTTGTCGACAAGGTTGTTGATACCTGGCCACCAGCATGGCATGGACCTGAGGCAGTAAAGTGCAATGAGGCTGCTATCTGGTAGAAAAAGGAGGAAGCTAAGCATGCCGTGCAACAAAAGTGAAATGAACAGCTCACTGCGGAAGTTCAGGCCGCTCGGGAGGCGACGCTGGCAGCAACAGGAAGGACACCACCAGGAGGGGTTGTGTCAACAACAGACAAAAGCAATCAGAAGGAAACCACTAAGACGACCATGGACAAACCACCAACAACTGGCATGGATTCACCTTTCAAATGGCTAGTGAAACCAGATTGGCTGAAGCCACGAAAGAAGGCAAAGGTGTCCAAACCAAACAAAGGAGTGACCACCTTAACCAAGGGGGACCTAAATGACATAGAAAACACTATTTGGGATGCCGTCAACAAGGCCATGTTAGAGTAGCAGATTATGTTGGGGGAACTCTGTACGTAGATATGGGAACTTGGAATAAGGATCACACCAATAGGCACTAGCGCTACTTAGGGTGTTCCTGGTATGACAACCGTTGAACCATTATTGAAGGCCCAAATGGCTTATTCCATCACAATTCCAACAGGAGCATTGATCATCGCAAATGTAGAGGGCTGAGCTATGCCAAGACGACTTACAGGGCTGGGACTAAACGTGACTGCTCTACCACATGAAAGTTTGCAACAGCTCTAGGACAGCGCCACAGTGGAGCTCCACGTCAAGGCCAGCTGTGCCGAACAAATACTCTAGGAACAGAAAATTAATATTGAACAACTACACCTCCAACGGGATGAAGTAGTCACACAGAAGCAACAGGTGGAGAAGATAGTAGAGGAAGCCTGCTCGAGTGCCCGTGAGCTAGAGATTGTGGTGGAATTGCCTATTGAGACACAAATCCATAAATTGGCTATTAGGTTCTAACACGCAAAGGAGGAGGCCGTGTGGATCTAACTAGAGCTCAGCTTGCAGATCATAGACTTAAAACTACAGGTTCCACCATCGATTCCACCAAAGATCCTAGATCAATGCAAAAACAATATTACTTTGGGGAACATGATGCTCACACGTTCAATGGAGGAATGTACCGAGCTGCCAACTCAGTCGATTGTTACACTCACCTCCCTTTAGGAGGATCCAACACTTCACCAAGTAGAAACCGAGGCCCGAGAGCTCCAGCAAGCCTACGATCAGATTAGAGGAACCGCACATACCGTTGCTATTACGCAGCGCTTGGCCAAGATACGGGAGGCTCACGACCTGAAAATCCAAGTTGACACTGCCAGACAAAAGGAAACAATTTTTAAAGCCCGTCTCTAGCCATTGTTGGATAAGGCATTTGTGGTTTCAACCACCATAGAGTGCAAGGTAGCCCACAAGTAGGCAGAGTATGCCACTATGGAGACAGCTGAGGCAGGGACTACGGTGTCGGTGACACACGTGGAATGGATGCAGCGAATGACGAAAGAGTTTGCTGCCAAAACAAGCGATGCACAAAGGCTGCTAACCAATCTCCATGCAAATTTGGCCGAACCATATGAGTGACTCGGTACGAATCACAATGATTGTATTGGGGGACAATTGGGTAGTGGAAGCCCCATGCAACAGTCATGAAGCCCGAAGTTTTGGATAAATATAGGGTAAAGACTCCATGGGATGCGCAGAGCGCAATTTGTAATAAGTTGAAGTCAAAGGGTAGTCCACCCAAAAATAATGTAAAGAAATGTAGATTGAGTTGGCTTGACCATGGATCATGGTCCATGGAAAGGTATAAATAGAGTGAGGCTCTATGGGTAGAGGTAGCTAAGTTTTGTGGTATGATCTTGGATCTGAATTGTAATGGGTTTTTTAGAAGAATAGTCTGAAAGCGTCTGTAAGTCTGAGTTGAGGGTTTGGGTACTAGATAGAGTCTTTCTAGCTGTGTGCACGGAGGCCTGGAAGAGTCCGCAGCTATGTGTGTATGGATGTATTGGTGCTAAAGTGGAAATAAAGATAAATTTCTTATATAAATTATGTGTTATAATCTGAGTTATCACGAATCTGACTGTATGAATTGTTAATATAAATGTTTGATCTATGTGCATATGCTTATGTTATAGATGTATGTGAATCTGAGTTTATTCTGAGTGCGCGAATGGGTTAAATTTGTTAAATGTTTGCTTAAAGACCCTTCTAACTAGATTTGGTTTACAATATTTCATCAAATACATTAGATCTTTAAACAGCGCGATAATAGAAGGTTAAAGTTATTCCAGGTTTGGATTTGTGCGAATACAGAGTAGTGCGAGGCTGCAGAATGGTTCATGAACACTCCAGAACACATATAGACATCCCAAGGGTGTAGAAACCTGGTTCCAGCACCCTCCCCTGCTACCTCAAGTGAGACCTCAGTCCGTGCTCTACTGGTTGTTGCTAAAAGGGCCAATAGCTACAGGATTTGCTTGGCTAAATAATTCTTCTGAACCTCGGTCAGGCCCATATAAGCCAACAAAGGATATCAACTACATGAAAACATTCATGCTCATCAACACATTTGCATATGGATTATAATCAATATTTCAACATATGTACACAGTGAACCAAGACTTGTCATGTGCCCTGTTGAGTTCCAAAACTGCCTCTTTCTTAACCAACTTCCTCATCCTTCTTCCTTTGCTTTTCCATGAAAATGCATCCTAAATCATCAAAAGCCATTGCACATTGCCTCAAGGAGTATAGTGTTTTTCAATTTATATTGTTATGTTTGTTATTTGGATAGGTTTTTGTTTTTTAGCTACGGAACGCAACCACACTTCGTAGCTAACTGGTTGTTCCACAACCATCTCCATGCTTTTGTAGGTTACAGGTGTTAAGAGAGGAAATGGACCATGTGGGTAGCTGGGAAAATGTCAGAGCATGGATGGTGTCCTATCCACTTGATCAAAATCGATGAGGAGGATCTCGATCAAAGGGGAGTCAACGAAAGAAACCTACAGCAAGAGGAACTCTGTTTTTGTACATTTCTTAGTAAATGAATCTGAGGCAGTCTCCTGAAGCCAAGGATGTCATTTTCCACCTACACAATCAGTATCCAATATCCACTATTCGTAGATTTATGTTTCATGGCAACCGAAGACAAAATTTTTAGATACATTACCTATCTACGTGTTTGATGTAGATGACTTCTCTCTTCAAACAGTTGTGTATTTTTCCTATAAATATCAGCATTTAGAACACAGAAAATGTTAATGTTTTTGCTAATGTAATAGTGAAATTTCTACTTGTAGCTTCAGAAACTCAATGCTCTTTTTTTAATATAGAAACTCTATTTTTTTAATGGATACCTGAAGCGTGTGAAGTGTTGATTCTACGTTGCTAATCCTAGACCTTGTAGAGGGCCCCTGCGTGGTCAAGGGTATATTTCATTTCTTTACATTTTCATTTTGTTGTCCTTCTTCGTTTAAATTGTACATTTACTGTGTTTTTCATCATCTTCATAATTGTTTCCTAACATTGTGTTTGTTGCAGCTTGTGTCATTTGTTTCCACTAATTCAAGATAGTTGTGTCCCAGCATAGAGTAGTTCTTTAGTTTCCATTATTTTCTAGCCTCTTAACTGTAGCTTTTAAATTGATGTCAGTAGCATAATTAGATTTATTTCATCTACTATTCCTTAGTTCTTAAGTTTTTAAATTTAAGTTGTTTAATGTATTTTTCTTATTAGTGTAGTCACTCATGATATAAATGAATGTTTCCAAAGCCTTTCGTTGATGGTTAATCCTCAAACTAAATGGTGAAATGTTGTGTTTATGAATGAAACTTCTTGTTGTTCATTAGTTTTTGAGTCAAGGTGTTTAATGCCTCTTTCTTATTAGTGTAGTTACTCATGATATTTAAATGAATGTTTCCAAAGCCTTTCGTTGATGATTAATCCTTAAACTAAATGGTGAAATGTTGTATTTATGAATGAGTTTTTCATTCTGTTCATTAGTTCTTGGGTTAAGTAGTCCAATGCCATTTTCTTATCAATTTAGTAACTCTTGATTTAAATGGATATTTCCAAAAGCCCTTCGTTAATGGTTGAACCTAAGACTAAGTGGTGAAATGTTTTATTTATGACTGATTTTTCCTTGGATTCTCATGTTTACTTCTTTTAGAATGATGAAAAATGAAATCTCTCAAATATTGCTATCATAAGGAGTTAATTCTCCCTGAATTATGTAGCACAGTGACAACAATACTTCATTTAGTTTTGCTTTCACAAATAGAATAGTTGCAATTTCATTTTTGTTTCTTTCCCTTAGTTTAATTGCAATTCCATATTCAGTAGTTCTCTAAGCTTTAATTTTGCAAGTAGACTAGACAGCAGAAGTAGTTTCATTTCCAGTATTTCCTTTTCGGTTCATTATAGATAGCTGCAATTCCATTTTCTCATTTAAATTTTGGTTTTGTAATTAAGTAGACAACAATTTTAAGAGTCCTTTCAGCTCATGTTTTGGAAACAATTACAATAGAAAGAAGAGAAGCTATGTTTTTCACTTTCTTGTTTAAAAAAAATCTTACTTCCAAATTTGGCCTGAAAGCACTTTTAGCTCTCACTTCATTTTTCTAGGTTCTTAGCAGCAGTAGATTAAGATTTCAATTACATTGCAGAACTTTAGGAATCAAAATAAAAAAACCCCAAAACAAACATAAACTTGAAAATAGTGAGGTAAGGAAAGGTCATCTAGCACATATAGTGCACTACACTTCATCAGTTTATGACACCCAGATTGATAATTTATGTAGCAATTTAGGACACTAAATTGACTAAATGTTTTGGCCTCATTGTCGGGGAAGTGTAACTAGGTAACCTTACTTCTTACATTCATAAAAAAAAAAAAAAAAAAAAAAAAAAAAAAAAAAACAACAAAACAAAACAATGACATGCATAAAGAAAGAGATTCTAGGGGTAGATTTATAGCTAGGGGAAGAAGTTCTATTTTCACAACTCCAACTACTCCACCAATGGTTAGAAGGGACACACCTCCATCCCAGACTCATACTCCCAGCCTTAGGATTCCTGGAATTCAAGGGGCGACAACTTAGTTAGAATATTCTCCCACTTCATCTACTAAACCAAACCTAGGAGAGGAAACCTTCTTCACCTCTATAGGGGAGCCTATTGTAGTTGAAGAAGTAGGAATACCTAGATAAGAAGAAGAACTAGAAACTCTCTCTCATCATCCATTAATAGAAGAACTAGAAGATTCTGAGGAAACTATCATGGCAGAAGAAGAACAAGATGGAGAATTTTTACTATTTGGAGGAGGGGGTAGAGGGAGAGGTAGAGGAAACAATGGAGGAGTTAGATGTAATAATGGAGGAGCCAAAGGAAATATGGAAGGAGATAACTCATTTGGATTCCCTATAGTAGATGAGGAAACACATACAACAATGAAAAACATTTCACCATCTGTCCTCCAAAGCCTTTATGCATTGACAAGTGAGGATCCTAAAACATTTTTGTTTGAGTTTGAAGTCTTATGTAGAACCTATGACTATCTAGAAGACTCTCAAAAACTCAAATTGTTCCCTTCAACACTAAAAGGGGCTGCTTTGAAATGGTTTATGGGGTTAGTCACTCAATCCATTAGAACTTGGAATGATATGAAATAGGCATTTTTGGATAGATCCTTGGATTACTACATGCCTACCAATCATAAGGATGAAGTGTTCAAAATGATGCAAAAGGAAGATGAAAACTTGGAGGATTTTCTTGATAGGTTTAACTACAATTTGAAGAGAGAAAAAATGAACAATTTAGATGAAGAAACATTAAAAGCTCTTTTGTTGAAGGCCATTAGAGATGAATGTATAGATATCATTAACATGATGGGGAAGGGAGACATCTCTCAACTTCCATTGAGTGACATAGCAGAACTATGTGTTCATCTCTCAAGAGGGAAATCTAAAACTGGGAAAGGACCAAAAGATCCTTCTCTTATTAGATCAAACAAATCTACAACTGGATCTGTAAGTAGGGCAGAAATTGGAAATATGCTCGATGAGTTCAAAACTAATATTTAGGGAGACTTAGTGAGTAGCAAGACACCCTCAAAATCCAAAACAAGCAGAAAATAGAAGCTGATTCTTTAGCCATCTTTTGTCCAAAATGCAAAAGAAACGTCCTCTAAGGGAATGCCCTTTAGATGCAATAATTGTAGAAACTTGTATTATTTGTTCATAAAGTCATGAGATCAAGGGTTGTCCTTCAATCCCAGGTCTTAAGGCTATCTTTCAAGAGGAATTAGTCTCAAATTCTGTAGAACCTCTTTGTTTTGTTGCAAGAAGACCTTGGCAAGGACCACAAAATCAAGGATTTAACAATCCAATGAATTTTTAGCCCCACCAAACTGGAATTCTTGGCAGCAACCTTGGCCTCGACCTCAAAATCAGTATCAATCTCAACCATGGGCACAAGGGGTACAAAATCCTTATGGGATATTTTTTCAATATTATCAATATCCTCCATTTTATCAGAGTTATCCTCTCCCACAAAATCAATAGCAAAATCAACAATCACAACTTCCAAATCAAATCCCTCACCTTTCATTGCCATTTCCACAATAACCTCCACAACAAAGTCAAAATCCTCAAATCTTACTTCCATTTCAACAAAAACCAAATCAACTACCAACCCAACCATTGCCAAACCCAAATAATAAAAGCCCTCAAAAAGCTTACATGGTAGAAGGACAACAATTTCCTACTTACATGATTGTTCCTCTAGATCTTAATGATGTTCAACTTAGATCTGGTAGGATTTTAGAAAAGGAAAAACCTTCTATAGATATTCAAGAACAAGATGCTTCTAAGGAGGATTCTCTGAAAGTCAATAAAATTTTTGAGGTAACATCCCTTCAAAACCAAAACATTCAAAAAGAAAAACCAAAAGAGTCAATAAACACAACTCCTATAATTGAGCAACCTACATCTACTTCTACACCTCCTTTTCCAGAGAGATTACAAACTGATAGAGCAGTCGAAAAATAGATCTTGTTGCCCAATTATGACTTCCTAGATGAATTAAAGAATGTTTGTATCAAGATTCCTTTGTTACAATCCATTAGAAAAATTCTTATTCGAGTAAAAACAATAAAGGGGTTGAGAACCAAAAGACGAGGAAGAAAACCAAGAGACACAAAAAGAATTCTCCTGGTAGGAAAAATAGCAGATATCATGATGGGAAAGATTTCCATGTAGAAATATGTGTATCCGGGAAGTCCAATTGTCAAGACACACATAAATGGGATTGAAATTCCAAACACATTGATTGGCTTAAGGGAAACAATAAACATTATGAGTAGCTAGACTATGGAACAACTTAAACTTCCTAATCTTCTTAACACACCTACCTTACTGCAACTTGTAGATATATCAGTAATCAAACCAGATGGTGTGCTAGAAGACATTTCAGTCTCCTTAGATTCTTGGGAATATCGTGTTGATTTCATGATTTTAACTCCCAAGAATAATCTAGGAGGACACCCATTTATCTTAGGAAGACCTTGGCTCGCCACAGCTAATGCTTTTATTAGTTGTAGATCTGGTGACATGTACATTTGTAATGGTAGTTCAACAAAGAAATTTACTTTGTATCCTCCATTTAAATCAATCACAGAAATAGATGATAAGGAGTGGATTGATGATGAAGATGGTATTCATCCTATCTTTACTACATCAGAAATTAGTGGAGATAGTCAAATTTTGAATACATTAGAAAATTTTGAAACATCTTCAGAATATGATCATGCACAATTTCAGGAAAAATCTAATGTTGAGTACTTGTCATCTAGGCAGATGTCTCTTTATTCTATGGAAGAGTTTGGTAGCTATACAATTGAAATTTTTACAAGTAGAACATTGAACATAAACAAAAACTTGGAAAAATTACAACAAGAGGAGCTAACCAAGATCTTACAAAAGCATTCTGCTACATTTGCATGGGAGTATACTCACATGAAAGGTATTGACCCTAAGACTTGTATCCATCATATCTATATTGAGGAAAACAGTAGACCAATCATACAACCTCAGAGAAGAATGAATCCAAATCTTAGGGAGATTTTGAAAGAACAGCTCCAAAAACTACTCAATGTAAACTTCATTTACCCAATCTCAAATAGCCAATGGGCTTCTCCTTTGGTAATTATGTCTAAAAATAATGGTAAATGGAGGGTGTGAATTGATTACAGAGAATTGACTAAAGCAACCTTGAAAGATCACTTTCCTTTTCCATTTATAGATCAGGTATTAGATACATTAGTAAGTAAAAAGTACTTTTCATTTTTGGATGGTTTTAGTGGTTATAATCAAATTTAGGTAGCACCTGAGGATCAGGATAAGACCACATTTACTTGTCCATGGGGAACTTTTTCCTACCAAGTGCTTCCTTTTGGGTTATGTAATGCACCCGCAACATTCCAAAGAGCAGTACTAGGAATTTTTTATGATATAATACATGATTGTGTAGAGGTATATATGGATGATTTTACAGTCTATGGTAACACATTTGAAGAAGCCTTGGAAAATTTGGAAAATTTATTTAAAATATGTAAAGAAACAAACCTTTCACTAAGCCATGAAAAATGATTTATGATGTTTACAAAAGGTATTGTTTTAGGACATCACATTTCAGGACATGGGATTAAAGTAGACAAATCAAAAGTTGAAGTCATCTCTAAGTTACCAATTCCAAATTGCCAAAAGGATGTTAGGAGTTTTCTAGGATTTATAGGATATTACAGAAGATTTATAGAAGACTTTACCAAAGTAGCATCTCCACTCTTCAAATTTCTTACAAACGATTGTGAATTCAAGTGGAATCCTGATTTCCAACTAGCATTTGAAACCTTGAAAACAAAAATATCTGAAGCACCTATCTTAAGAGGACCAAATTGGAAACTTCCTTTCCATATTTCTACAGATGCTTCAGATACAACTCTAGGCGTTGTACTAGGACAAAAAGATTTGATTCCTTATTCCATTTACTATACAAGTAAAAATTTGACTCCAACTGAGTTGAATTATACTATGACTGAAAAAGAGTTCTTAGCTGTTGTTAATGCAATTAACAAGTTTAGACATTGTATAATAGGCTATGAAACTTTTATTCATATAGATCACTCTGCAATTAGATATTTGATGAATAAACCTATTACTAATGGTAGAGTTACAAGATAGCTTTTACTTTTGCAAGAATTCAATATTATTGTGCTAGATAGACCTGGAAAACAAAACACAGTTGCTAATTTCTTGTCCAGGATTCAGAATATCAAAGAAGACTCTCCGGTTGAGGATAAGTTCCCTAATGAATATCTATTTGTAGTAACTACTCAAACTCCTTGGTTTGCAGATGTTGCTAACTATCTGGTTACAGGGAAGTTACCTTCACATTTATTTCCTAGAGAGAAAAGAAAGATTATTCAAAATAGTGCAAGATATTCATGGATCTCTAATGAATTGTATAAAATAGGGCCAGATCTTATGATCATAAGGTGTGTCAGGGAAGATGAAATGCCTGATATTTTCAAAGCATGTCATGATGAGCCGTGTGGTGGACACTTCACTAACAAGAGGACATCCTATAAAATCCTTTGTTTAGGATATTATTGGCCATCCATCTTCATAGATGCTAAAGAATATGTCAGGAGGTGTGACAACTACCAAAGGGTAGGGAAACCTGCTCCCTCAAATGAGATGCCATTACAACCTCAGGTAATTATCAAACTCTTTGAAAATGGGCTTTAGAATTTATTGGACCTATTAATCCTCCATCCAAGCAGAAAAAGTATATATTGGTATGCATTGATTATGTCACCAAATGGGTAGAAGCCAGAGAATTACTTTTTGCTAACAAAAAATCTATAGTTAGTTTTCTTTTTGAGGATATTTTTACTCGCTTTGGTGTTCCAAGAGAAATTGTGAGAGATCAGAGATCTCAATTCACATCCAAAATGATGGAGAGGCTTATGGAAGAGTACGAGATCAAGCATAGTAAATCCACTCCCTATCATCCACAAGTAAATGGTCAAGTGGAGTCTACAAATAAAGTTATTGAAGGAATCCTCACCAAGACTATGCATATACATAGAAGAGATTGGGCAGAAAGGCTTCCTGAAGCCTTGTGGGCCTATAAAACTACATGGAGGAACACAATAGGACATACACCTTATGAACATGCTTATGGAAGGAAATTCCTGTTCCCCATTGAGTTCCAAGTAAAAAATTTCAAGATGGTGGTCAAGTTCTGGATGGATTTGTCATAAGCTCAAAAGAATAGGCTGGAGCAGTTAAATGAACTAGATGAAATCAGACAAGAAGTTGTTCAAAGGACTGGTCTAGTGTTGGGTCCATATAATACTAGTGATTACCCCATTACTATGGTAGTTGTACCCCTTATTAATATTGTTGTGCCCTTATTGCCCCCATAT